>JASGXE010003836.1:0-23817 GCA_030068105.1 Sinentomon sp. SZTP_YWyxl
CATGCTGCCAAAACACAACTCCAACTGCACGTCTTGGTTTGGATTTGGAAAACAAGATCTGCAATAGATGTTATGAATAGATATTTATATTTAAAATAGATTTTGTCCTATACACAAAGCTTCAAGACCAACACTACGCGTGAACTCGTTTGACCAAAGTTGTGTTTTTTGCAATGCGCTAAGTGAGCGCTGTGATACAGGGTCGTTCAGATAGAACGCATGTATCAGGACGGTATTTGTTTCCATGGAGAATGCGAAGAACGCTGGACTTGCTTATTGTGCCTCCTGACCCAATCTGCTGGAATTTTGATGCGGGTCCACATGAAAGACAGCCAAAACGGCAGCAGACGTGGCCTCATTCATAGCCGTTTTTCCGACTCCCTTCCGAGAGACATCCTTCACAGAGAATCTTACACGAAATCTCTGCACAAGGTCCAAAATTGTATAAACAGCTTGGGGTCTTATATCAGGGTGCGTGTAAAAACACCTGGCTCACCTCCGCTGCACTCCGGTGATTTTCTCCCATATCTACACGCTCTTCGTTAGAGTAGCGCACCATCTCGACTAACCAAACAATATTCCAGGAGTCCGCGAGCAATGCACATAGAGGGGTATCAGCGAATCCAGATGATCTTCAAAGAACGCATGAATCACCTTCTCGACGTGATAGGAATTGCAAGCATGGAAAGTAAACTCGCCTGACGGACATTATGGGAATCGTATTTATTTTGTGCAAGTTCAGGAACACCCAGCAGCCTGACCACAACAGCTGAACTGGATTGCTAATCGGCGCGGGTCAAGAGAGTTCACGCGTAGTGTTGGTCTTGAACCTTTCAGTATAACAATCTCTACACATTGCGTTTTGCCGTTTTTTTTATTTCTGCTCGAAATTCAAATCAACCTATATTTGTTTTTGGTTTTGTTTTGCTTTTGTATTATGGTCTTTGCCGCGGTGTTTTGCCGCGGTGTTTCCATCGAACCGTTAAGTATCGGTGTGCCCTTGAGATATCTATTGCTCCGGGGACTGACATGGGGCTCTTCGAAAATTTGTGTCAATTTTGCAGGAACAAGATCTTATGTAGTTGCTGTATTCGGCCAGCAGAGAAGTCTGACATGCTGCGATCAAAACCCAGAAGAAGAGTCTGAGATATGTCCCTTCCCGAAGTTTGTTTTGGGTACTTTTGTTTTTTTTTTGTTTTTTTTTTTTGTTTTTGGGTACTTTTTTTGATTCTGGCAATCAGCTCGGCCGGAGAATTGGATTCCCGAAAGAAGCCGTCGAAGGCGAAGATTAAAATCTAACCTTTTCAACGGTGGCGTATTTTTCGACACGAAGATTGTCACGTTCCAAGGCAGAACGGATGAAACCTTTGTAAGTGCTGGATCGACGACCTCGGACTGTGGAGGACTGGACTGTTGAGGAAAACCCTTAAAGCAAAAAATACGCATAACGGAAAAATCCACCAAGTTGGTCCACTCACTTGCGGAGTTCAACGAAACATTTCATTTGCTGCGACATATCTTTGGTGCTCTTCGGCGTAACAAAGACCAACTTTACTATGGAACACTTCCACGACAAGAGGGTCACCAAGGAAAATTTTCCGCGTATTGTCTGGTTGTGTGTTTTTTGAAAAAAGAATTAAGATAATGGAAAAATTTTATCATGCAGGCTAGAAAGTTAAGATGTCGGAGATCTTGATGTGCCCGACATGTGTCTATGAGAAAATCTGCCTCCCAGGATTTTTGAAGTAAGAACGTTTTGCAACAATTACTGAAAAATTTATATACTCGTACTTATTGTTTGTGTTTTGATTTCGGACCGTTCCCAACCATATGAGAGAGTAAAAATATTTCAAAGTAAGGGAACATTTCCTCGATGGACTTTGCCAATAAACCTATCTTCGTATTTCCTCTAGTTTTTGTGAAAAATAAACTGGTCTCAAAGCGCAGAAATGGTCCGAAACGCCGAAAAAACAACGGAAAAATCTGGACCAATTTCAAGTGTCTTACCGTTTTTGTCACTGTATTCGCCCTTATTATCAGTGGCACTGACTGTCAATTTTTCATTTTTTCATTTTTAACAGTTTCTACAGTAAGCACCATCCGGCGAAGTTGAATTCTGTTACTGTATTGGTCCTTATTATCAGTGGCACTGACTTGTCAATTTTTCATTTTTTTTCATTTTTAAAAACAGTTTGCACCATCCGGTGAAGTTGAATGAATGAGAAGTTGTACGCACGTATCGCAATAAAATTCATACAGCAAATTTAAACAGATTGAGCAACCATTTTCCGGTTGCCATTCCAATATCGAAAAATTTGCGTTAGATTGTGTCAGATTCAAATATACAGGTCAGCCAAAAAGTCTTTGGCCACAGGAAAAATGTAAATTCACTGTTTTGCCATATTTTGTGTTCTGACACTTTTTCTGGCTCTAACCACGTCTGTCAACACTTTTATCGGAACAACGTGTGCATATTCAGGGATGCCGAAAGTCTTTGCCCATAGCAAGAAATTAAATTTGCTGTTTTTATCATATTTTGTGATTTTTTCCTGCTCCCATCACGGATGTCACCACAATATTCTGTGCTAAAATTTCCTATTCAAGTCTTGACATCTGTGGTTAGAGCTGGAAAAACGTACCTATCAGTCACAAAATATGATAAAACAGCCAATTTAAATTTTCCTATGGCCAAAGACTTTTGGGCTGTACTCTGTGCATACTTTACCATATGTTACAAATGTGCAACAACTGTGCATTGTTGTTAATCCGATGGGCTTCTTCCACACGAAAACAACTCTCACCTTCCTGAGTTTCTCCATTGGGATCTTTGGTTACAAAATGTTCAGCCTTTCCAAGTTCGTCGACAACTTTGCAAAATCCCATCGTGCAAGCGGTATCTTCCACAGTGGTATAACCACCAATGCCGTGATACTTTTCTAAGATAAAATTAAAAAATTGAATTGATGGATGGGCAAATTGAAAAGTGAATCAATTGATGCATGGGCCCACAATAGATAAAAGTTCATTCCTGAAGTATGACAAAGGGCCCAGATTTATTGCAGAAAGAGAAGCCGGTCACGATTCTCAACGAAGCCATTCTCGCTAATTTGCTAGTCTAAAATCCGCTGCCGTGACTCTGTGTTGCCCCTGTGCTGTGGAGCTGTCCGTGGCTCAATAATAAGACCGCTGCCGGATTGCTTTCAATATTCATGGTGCCAAATAAAATGATACTGAAAAAGCGATACAGGTGGCTTATTATTTTGCATTACGCCCCGCGGGAAAGTCCAAAATATGGGGAAATGATGCATTCTCAATTTGAAATATTGTAGAAATATTGTCCAATTAATTGCCCACCGCAACAACCACACCAACGACAGAAACTACCCCAGCACGAACAAACGAAGGTCGCAACACCGCCAAGCCGAATTGAAAACCCACGAAAACCAGCATCCATATTGCACGAGCAAACAAAGGATTCCACAACCGTCAGGTCCCATCGAGAACCTGCAACAACCATGGGTACCAATCACAGCAACTTTTCTGGCAAGAACAAACGTTGGTCCAAAGAACCATCAAGACCTATAGACAACCTGCTAAAACCATACCAATCACAGCAAATACAGCACTAACAAACGAAGGTCCAACGGGTCGCCGGAAAAACCCCCCCACGGAACTTCCTCCCCACGGAATATCCCCCCCACGGAACATCGCCCCCACGGAACATCCCCGTCAAATACAAATCGGAATATCGCCCCCACGGAAAATCCCCCCCACGGAATATCCATTATCCGTGCAACAGCCAACAGAATATCCACGAACAGAATATCCACGCAACAGCCATTACAATCACAGCAACAAAAGCACAAACAAACTGAGGTCCAAGTACTGTCAGGTCCCATAGACAACCTGCAACGGCCTGCAACAGCAAGTTTTGTAGCACAAACAAACGGATATCCAACAACCATCAGAACCCAGAGAGAAAACCCATAATAACCGTGCCAATCACAGCAACTATAGTAGCACGAACAAAAGAATGCACATCAATCGTCAGATCCCAAGGTAACCTGCAAGTTGCAACAACCACCATCAAGCACGAACTAACGAATGTCCAACAACTACTGTCAGATCCTAAGGTAACCTGCAAGTTGCAACAAACACCATCAAGGACGAACTAACGAATGTCCAACAACTACTGTCAGATCCTAAGGTAAACTGCAAGTTGCAACAAACACCATCAAGCACGAACTAACGAATGTCCAACAACTACTGTCAGATCCTAAGGTAACCTGCAAGTTGCAACAACCACCATCAAGCACGAACTAACGAATGTCCAACAACTACTGTCAGATCCTAAGGTAAACTGCAAGTTGCAACAAACACCATCAAGCACGAACTAACGAATGTCCAACAACTACTGTCAGATCCTAAGGTAACCTGCAAGTTGCAACAACCACCATCAAGCACGAACTAACGAATGTCCAACAACTACTGTCAGATCCTAAGGTAACCTGCAAGTTGCAACAACCACCATCAACCACGAACTAACGAATGTCCAACAACTATACTGTCAGATCTTAAGGTAACCTGCAAGTTGCAACAACCACCATCAAGCACGAACTAACGAATGTCCAACAACTATACTGTCAGATCTTAAGGTAACCTGCAAGTTGCAACAACCACCATCAAACAAGAACGAACGAATGTCCAACAACTGTCAGATCAAGGAACCTGCAAGTTGCAACAACCATCAACACGAACAACGAATGCCAACAACGTCAGATCCAAGGAACTGCAAGTTGCAACAACACCATCAAGCACGAACTAACGAATGTCCAACAACTACTGTCAGATCCTAAGGTAACTGCAAGTTGCAACAAACACCATCAAGCACGAACTAACGAATGTCCAACAACCTACTGTCAGATCCTAAGGTAACCTGCAAGTTGCAACAACCACCATCAAGCACGAACTAACGAATGTCCAACAACTACTGTCAGATCCTAAGGTAAACTGCAAGTTGCAACAAACACCATCAAGCACGAACTAACGAATGTCCAACAACTACTGTCAGATCCTAAGGTAACCTGCAAGTTGCAACAACCACCATCAAGCACGAACTAACGAATGTCCAACAACTACTGTCAGATCCTAAGGTAAACTGCAAGTTGCAACAAACACCATCAAGCACGAACTACCGAATGTCCAACAACTACTGTCAGATCCTAAGGTAACCTGCAAGTTGCAACAACCATCATCAAGCACGAAATAACGAATGTCCAACAACTACTGTCAGATCCTAAGGTAAGCTGCAAGTTGCAACAAACACCATCAAGCTCGAACTAACGAATGTCCAACAACTGTCAGATCCCAAGGTGACCTGCAAGTTGCAACAACCACCATCAGGCACGAACTAACGAATATCCAACAACTGTCAGATCCCAAGGTGACCTGCGAGTTGCAACTACCACCATCAAGCACGAACTGACGAATGTCCAACAACTGTCAGATCCTAAGGTAACCTGCAAGTTGCAACAACCACCATCAAGGACGAACTAACGAATGTCCAACAACTGACAGATCCCAAGGTAACCTGCAAGTTGCAACAACCATCAAGCACGAACTGCCGAATTTCCAACAACTGTCAGATCCTAAGGTAATCTGCAAGTTTCAGAAACCACAATTACAGCAACTTTTGTGGCGCGAACAAACGAAGGTTCCAAAACCGTAAGGTTCTTATAAGTTCAACCGCCGGCAAAAATCTGAGCGGTTTCAAGGACCCAGGCCGTGCCCAAATTGGAATCAAAGACTTTTATTATCGTATAATGAAAGCAAAAAACTAATTCCTATCCGCACATAATAATTCATTGTTAATTGTCATCGTACCGTCATTTTTGAAGCTCCCAATTTGGTTCTCTGACTTCCTGAAGAACGGCAAACACTCTTTGTAGCTCCAACCAGGGTTGCCTAACTTTTCCCACTTATCGTAGTCTTTCTTGTTACCCCTGATGTACATCATGTAGTTCAGGTTACTGGTTCCACCTAGGCATTTACCACGTGGCCATTGAGAAACCTATGTGAAAAGACAGAAGAGTAAAATTTTCATTTGTATATTATGAGGGATATGGAATAAACAATATCCGCCAAAAGAGTCTCAACATCGGAAACCTGGGTCGGACAGTGAATGAGCCAACGCAGGCTGCTTCAAAAACTGCTCTCGTGTGTCGTAAATGCGATTTTGACCCAAGTTCCTTTGTGGTTCATTTCGTGACCTTGCGACTTCCCCAAATGCCATTTCTGTGCCAATTTTTGGACCAGTTGCTATTTTCATATGCAACGGTTTTTCGATCCGAAACGATGCGTCGGAGATGAACAGTGTAAAAATTTTAAAGCTGTTAATTGCCCTGTTCTCTAAACATTACTCGTGGCTACATTCAATTTCACCCCATGGATGACGTTTTAGGAGTTGTATTCTGCAGCGAGGGGTGGAAAGTTCAGATAGGTATCTATGCGTTTTTTTTTTCAAAAGATATATCGTCTTCTGTCTGTGGGTCTGTGGTGTGATGCAGGCGTGACAGATGGGGTCAGTGAAGACTGTTCCCTTTCCATTGTAAACTTTACTCAAAAATTTTAGTTTTTCAAAAATTTGCCCCCAACAGGACTTGAAGAGCCAACTTCATACTTATGTTAACCATTTTTCGAGAGGGCACTCCCTGTTGGGGAAGGGGCGAATATCTCGGACACCGTGGCAGCAGAAACGATAAAAAATCGAGCAGTAATTAATCAGCAGTGACGTAGCAAGAACGAATGCCATGGTCCGGGATGCCACATTTTTTACCTTACCGGGGGCCAACTTCATGCAGTTGAGTTGCAAAAGGGTGAATATCTCGGTCCCCTTGCAGCAGTAACATACGTATGAGCGATCTTATCGGCGAACATAGCCGAGCAAATCAGGCCTGATTAGTTTTGATGTTGCATGCTTTTTTTGCTTTTTTGCGCAATCCGGGTCAATGGCTCGAACACAGTGGAATTTACGAGGAGTCGAAAACGTACATGGTGCAACAAAACTTGGAATCGCATTGCGATTGTGTTTCTACGAGCTCTAGCCATTCGATGAAAAAATCGCTGCAATGCTTGAATTGCAACGCCAAAAGACCCAACATGAGCACTCAAAAGAATTTCGATGTTACAATAGAAGGAATTAACGCTCGCTGCAAAAATCGCTTCAAATATGGGGTTAATGATCAACCATTTTGCGTGAGGAGTGTTCGAAACGTCTGCAAGCAATCACAGTGACTCATTTTCACTGTGACAGCGCCAAGAAGCCATAAGCATGCAAATTGCGATGCGATCAAAAAGGAAGAACCTGAAACGCTCCAAAACTTTGCCCAGAGATTGAAACCTGTGGAACCGACCCAACAAGGGAACGCCGTTAACCTGGTGTTAATTCCGGCCCGAACCTCAATGTGATCCTACCCATTCTTCGCCCCATATGGAAGGCTCCAAAAGATCAATTTCCGAATAATTCAGAATAAAAATCTGGGAGATAAAAACAACTGCTGTTGTCTTTGTTTTTGAACTTCTGCATCCATGTCTGGCCGCGAAAGGGCAAGTTCTCGCATGATGATCAGGAATAAAAAAAACAACGCAAAATATCAGTCTTCGGGAATAAGAAAAAGGTAGGAAACAGTTTTTTCAGGTTCAGTATTTGTTTTGGACCCTTTTCAGGCAGTGAGGCAGAGAGCTCAACGTCTTCCATGCCGCACCTTTGTTTTTTTGATTCAAACCAGTTGAAATTGACACCCAACAACAAGAATTTCACCCATCATTTCAACTCCTTTTCTGATTTCTTGGCAAGAAATCAGAAAAGGAGTTGAAATGATCGGTGAAATACTTGTTTTCTTTGGAGTTAGCTTTCGGGGTGGCCAATGAAAAGCAATAAATTGTGTTGTTCAATAATGTCACCAGATCGCATCGGCCTATTTCATTACGTTCAAGTTTAGGCGCCCAGCCCTTTTCACTTTACAGCTGACTTGAGATAATTTCGGCTCGAGGAAAACCAAAAATGCCAGCTCAAACCTCTCCAAAGCAAAACAACCTATCCTAACTTACCCGAAACTGACGGAATTTTGCTGATGAGATCAAGAAAGTTATTCCGAAGTCTGACATTCTGTGTTCATGTTGGATGAGAGTCATCTGGGAGTGAAAAACTTGGAGATAATCACGTGAGTCGAACGACCGTTTTTGGCCGTTTTTTGGCCAGGGCCAAGGAAGTTTTTTGGACGTTTTGGCCAGGGTCAAGGAAGACTCTAGTTTTGGCCGTTCCGTGCATGTAGAGGTCTGAACCTCCAAAGAGGTGCGCTGCATGTGCAGCGCGGGAACAAGCTCCAGCGTATGTCTCTTCGCAAACATGCTGCAATAGTGCCAGCAGGTTTGCTTTTTCGACAAACTTCCGATTCTCCAACTCTCGACCTACCGAGCACCCTGCACGCTTATTGAAAAGCAATTTTTTTCTTAATCATTATCCGTCAATTTTTTTTAAAAACAAACAAATATCTTCGAAGAAAAGGCGGCAGATTCGCCTTTTCGCGTAATCGCTGCGGCAACGACCTGTCGCCTATGTTCGGAGATAATAGCGCTTATACTGTATATTAACGAATGCCTTAGTCGAAGTCCGGGGGGCCAACTTTAGTGAAGTTGCCGCCTGCGTGAAAGGGGCGAAAGATCAAATTTGAGCAGTAATACACAGCAATAACGTACACTAGCGAAACCCACCGTGGGGTGACCCAGTTTGGATTTACGCTAATCAGAACTTGAGAAGTAAATTTTCGCCATTTACTTCTATGGAAAAAGTTTACTGCGCTACTTACGCCGGAGAGAAGTGGTCGAGGTCTAACCTAGTCCCAGGTTTTTTTTAAGCTATGTCGGGGATCGGGAATAAAATTTATACCTGTGAAATCGGAGAGAAGTGCAGAGGTATAAGTTCAGGACTAACCTTCTTATGCCGCAGTTTTTTCGATTTATGCTGTGACTTAAAATCGGTGAGATTTCCTGCATTTTAGGCGCGACCTAAACCAATCCTTCTTTCCATTGGCTCTCCGTGTGAGGTGACGTAATACAAGGTTGAACATTGTCACGGACTGCAGGCATTTGGGTCCAGTCGGTGCCTCCAACAACACATTGTGCAAAGGAGGTGTAGGAGGCACTGGTTCAGTGCATGTGTTTTAGGAGGCGCTGGTTCAATAGCCGCTGTGTTGCAGGCTTCATTTCCAGTTCCTTTTTGGAAAGAACTTGGGGGTAAACCCGAACTTTTGGGTGAAATTTTTGTCCCTGGCACCCCGTACCCGGCCCTACAAATCGAGCCCTGCTCTTTTCAAACAAGACGAGTAACACTTGACGTTGTGTTCAGCCAGAATGGACATTGCAGACCGTGACGAAAAGAGTCTTTCTGAAAGCCGTTCTTCGAATTCGGCGTCACTGTAAAACTGGAAAGGATCCAAACGAGCCAAGTCTACCGGTCTTCGCACATTTATGACAGACGTCTGTGCAGGCAACTCATATTCTCTAATCTAGAAACCCTCCTCCATTGATACTGAATCCATTCAGGCAGGCCGAATGTTTAAACAGCTGCAGAAACCAACTTTTATCCTCAAGGAGACTTTGCAAGATTGAACGGCAATATTGCAGGATGTTCCTGATACGGTTTGGTGCACTTTCGCCGAAGGGAATTCCACAAAGCTAACTCGCAGAAAGGAAATTCTCCGAAAGGAAATTCGCAACTGGATTTTTGCATCGGAAATACTCGCAAATGGTTTTTTTGGCAACTTGCATTTTCGCAACCTGGACTCCCGTAACTGCGGTGCTTTCGCCGTGAGGAATTCGCAACTGTGTTTTTTTTTAGAAGAGATCGTCGAGCTCTCACTGTCGAGAACTGCGCGAAATTTCCGCGTGGGTGGATTGTCCCCTCCAGTGGAAATATTCACGGTCGATTGTCCCCCTTCGCTTTGATGTGTGGTGGATTGTCCGGCTGCGTGGTTCATTGTCCCCCGTATGTTGCGTTTAAACCCCAATTTCCTTTTCACAAAAATTCAAGTGCAGTTGGAAATTTCCTTTCGGCGAAAGCACCAGTTGCGAGTGTGTCCGTTGCGAAAAACAGTTTCAAGTTTCTCACAGTTGCGAAAAAACAGTTGCGAGTTTCATCTCTGCGAGAGTACCTGTTTGCGAATTGTTTGTTGCGAAAAAAACCATTGTGAGTTACCTTGTTGTAATAAAACCGTTGTGAATTCCCTTTCGGCGAAAGAACCAATTGCAACTGTTGGTTGCGAATATTGTGGTTGCAAGTTTTCTCAGTTTCGAAAAAAACCAGTTGTGAGTTTCCTCTTGACGAATTTCCTTTCGGCAAGTGTGGTGTTGCGAAAATCCTTTTTCGGCGAAAGTAGAGTTTATCCCTATAATGCATCATTGCATTTGCACTTGAGGAGGCCGCCCATGGCAATATTCGTCGCCCACTGATCAAAGGCCGTAACCAGGCACTGATCGCGGACAGGCCATCATAGGCATGCACCTCTCCCTCTGCACCATGACATAACTTGCCCTAAACCCTCGACGGGGACGGAATAAATTGCAGGTCTAAAAACAAGAAAGAAGACGAATTTATACCCCGACATTACGCTATATCCAAGCAAATCTCGCCGAAATTACACTCCCGGCATAAAGGTCAGCACAGGTATAAAAATAAGGCCTCAGCTTTAAAAATGGACAAAAACCTCAACTTAACACCAGGCAAATCTCTCCGTTTCAGACGAAAAAATAAACTTGTGCTGAGATATTGCTTATACCTCGACCACTTCTCTCCGGGGTTAGTATTTGCGTTAATCCGCACTGGATCACCCCACGGCTATTGTCCAGTCACAGGGGCGGTATCGGGGATGCCAACTTCACGGACATATCGCACTGAGCAAAAGAGTTCATGAAGACCCTATAGGTCAGCTGATGAAAGGTGTTTACTTGATCTAATTTTTTTCTGGTGTTTATTCGTACATGATCTAAATTTTCTATTTTCGGCCTCGACGACGGCTTGCAACCATCACCTTTTCGACACTTCGGAGCTTCCCTGCTACGAACCAGCATTCCCTGTCAAGAATTCAAATTCGTTTGTCGGTCGATTTGATTCTGTTCCGGTATCTCTCGGTTCATTTCACAGGTCGAGAGGCCCCACCGGATCGACACCACAATATACAGAAAACACAAGCTAACGATTCGATGTCGCATTTTTTTTTATCAAGCATTTATAACCAATATTTTTGAAAATCTTAATTTTCCTTTTACAATTGAAAAAAATTGGCGAACAAATGTGCGACGAAATGTGCACCGATAGACATAATTCGAGAATTCAAGCTGCATCAATTCGAGCAGGAAAAAGGAAAACAACCAAATTAAAAGTTTTCTCTCTGTACCTGAGATGGAGGCGTATCCGTTGTTGAAGCTTACGTTTTCTTTCAATCCGAATGCAGAATATTTCTGTGGTTCTGTCTTGAATTGCCAGTCTATTGGAGTTTTCTGATTGATTGGAGCTAGCAGTGGAAAATCAGTCATCAGCAAAGGATTTCCGCCAGCTTCTAACAAAAGAACTTTGTAGTGAGGTACATTCGACAGCCTGTTCATTACAACAGCCCCTGCCGAACCACTACCAACTGAAAATATAAGAGGATGTGGAGCACAAAGCTAAGCTATCTCGTTTATCAATATCATCTCTTTGGAATAAAGTTAACCAAATTTCCCAAATCTGATGCCAGCTGGATGCACTATACTCACAGCTTTTGTAGAACAACAAAATGTTATTCCACAAGCTATGACACGACTCTTCTTATGGGGTGTTCAAGTCCTGATTATAATTTGCACCGAGGAGTCAATTTTTCCCCTGACACGCTGCTTCTGAAAGCAGAGAGGGGGGACAAAAATTGATCCACAATTGAACTCTCCACGCAGCAGTCAGCAGAACTCTTTAAAGGAATTGTAAAGAAAAAACTGCCGACAAAAAGCGGAGTCGAAAATTTCGAATTTTCGCCTCACGAACGGGGACTGCCTTTTCCTTTGCCTGGATTTCGTGTGGCGCCTTCGAGTTGGTGGTGCGCGGAATAACGTCTAATTTTCGGAACGTCTGAAAATTCCGCGGAAAATAGTACCCGACGTTTGAATAAGTTAGGTTAGGATAGGTTAGGACAGGTTAGGACAGGTTAGGACAGGTTAGGACAGGTTAGGACAGGTTAGGACAGGTTAGGACAGGTTAGGATAGGTTAGGATAGGTTAGGATAGGTTAGGATAGGTTAGGATAGGTTAGGATAGGTTAGGATAGGTTAGGATAGGTTAGGATAGGTTAAGATAGGTTAGGATAGGTTAGGATAGGTTAGGATAGGTTAGGATAGGTTGGGTTTGGGTTAGTTAGGAAAGGTCAGGATAGGTTGGGTTTGGGTTGGTTAGGAAAGGTCAGGACAGGTTGGGATATGTTAGAATAGGTTAGAATATGTTAGGTTAGGATAGGTTAGGCCAGGTTAGGTTGGGTTGATTTTGGTTTCTGGCTTCACCACACTTTTTAGACCTTCCGGAAATCAGACGTTATTCCGGCAACCCTTGGTTCACCCCACTTTCGCCGATGGGAATTTTGCCTATTCCGCTTTCGCCTACACCCTATATTCGCCAACTCAACTTCTGTGTCATTTCCAAACAAAGACTGGCCATTCTGTTGGAGTCTTAAAGGTTTCCAAAACAGCCTGCCTTGCTGAAATGACAATAAAATCTGAAAAAAAAAACACCACAGACTCATTTCTGCTGCTCCCTTTGCAATGTCCACGATTCATTCAAAATGTTCCAGCCGCGGAAAGTTGTGGCTGTTTTAATAAATTTCGTGAGGAAACTGTTTTTTCTCCCATTTATTGTTTGCCTCAACATTTATTGTTCGCTTTTTATTTGTCTCATGTGATGTTTTAATTCATCTTTGAAGCAGCCTTCTTTCAATATTTGTGGGAGAAGTGGGGTATGCGGACCTTGACTTCGGCATAAGTGGAGTGGGCGGAAGTTGACCAGCAGAAGTGGAGTAGTCGAAAATTAACTTATCTACGAGTAAAGCCAAGCAATGACATCTTCCAAAATGTCGCCCGTCGTGCACATCCTTTCGCAAAACTATGCAAAAAAGCTCAGGGATCGGAACATGTGGATAAATTGATGGCCAAGAAAACTTGAAAGAAAGCAAGAAACCGCGCGCTAGTGAACATAAAGGAAAGTGAGTAAAAGTGGGTTTTTTACTCACCAACTATGAAGTCGTATACCAATTCGGAAGCATCACTTCGCCAGTAATTCGTCAGAACATAATCACTGTAGAAGTCAATCCAATACCAGAACAGGCTGACACTAACAATGAGCGCGATGACAAGTTTTTCCAGAAAAAACATGGCAATTTTGAAATCGATCCGATTCCAAAATTCTGAAGCCTATAGACGTATTTCCACACGAAATAAAAGACATCACAAAATTCACTTTTCACTGTTGTTGGATTTGAGCGATGATGCAGATAAACACATTCTGAAATTTTTTGGGGAACAATCCCGACTCATTTGGAAATACGACAGCTCCAAATTGAAAATTTCATCTTTCGAAGGATCCTCGCGAATGCAACACCGTCGATTACCCCACATGAGTTGGGATGAAACAGCGTCAAAATGTCGGCACCCCGAACTAGCAAAACACGCACGAAATGAATTCGGAAAGCGACACGCAAATCAGGCTCACTGTTTTCAGTTTCTGGCATCAGGCAATACGCAATTAATAATTACCGCATCTGATTACAACCAACACAGTTTGAAATGCATGCATTGAGCAGCAACAAGTGTTTACATCGGCTGAACTAAGAAATGGCAAATTGTTTGCACCGAATGAAGGAAAAAAAAAATATGGAATGGACAATCGAAAAAATTCCATACTACAAAACTTGTGCTTGAAGTTTCCTTTGGTTATGCCAAGAAATTGTGCCAATTTGGTGGTGATTAATTCATACTGTGCGCGCAAAAACAAAGTGAACAAACAATTCAAACTTCGCGATGAAAAACGTCGGTTCAATTCAATGGGATAAATCAACCGCGTCGACACCGAATGTGTGACTTTTGTAAACGTCACTTTTGACACTTGACTCCGGGACTTTGATTCTGCGTGAGGTGAGTTGAAGATAATTCCAAAAATACGTAGGCCCACAATCAGCCAGCAGAACCAACCTCAATGTTCTTCACAAAAAAGCGATAGTCAATGGACAGTGAACAGACCGCAGTTATTAAAAATTGCTGTGATGGAGAGATTATCAGATCTTTTCCGGATCAGCGGTCAACAATACGAAGTTCAGGCAGAAAGCCCAAACAAAATTTAGATTATTTTCAATCGATCGTTCATCGTTGATCGTGTGTGGTTCAATGTTTATTTTAAGCGCGCATACACATGCCGGCTTTTCAGGCGTTGCGGCATGCATTCCCGGTTCGTAAAATTCTTCACTGCTAATTATTTCAAATGAAAATTGGGTATTCGGAACTGAGGGGGAAAACAAGATATGAGCAATTCTGCAAATTTTGACCACGAGTTTCTCGCATTTTTTGTTATCTTGACAAGGGCATCCTACCTATGTGCAAACAATTCTGTACTTGAGTTCGACTTTCCCCACCTGCACACGTAATAGGAACTCAAAAGCATTTCGCAAAGGAGTGCATCTTTGCGCGTTGTGCTGCCGGCAATATTTTGCACCCCTCTGTTTTCGTTTGCGACAATTTCCCAGTTACATAGTTTCCAGCAAGGATGTTCTCTTCCTTCCGCAGTTGAATTTGTTTTTGGAAGAAAAATGTGAAACGAAAGAGCAGATTTTGCATGTGCAATATCCTCTCGAATTCAAAGAACACTTAACCGAACCGGAATCCACAACATGCTATCATTTTCAAAAAACCGGAACAATTTTTGCAATTAGCGAGAACAGAAAAAGTTAAGCTGCAACAGAACACGAATCGAATTCAAAAAGTTTCTGGTGGTTTCTGGATTGCCGATTAATGCCCTTTGTTTTTTGTTATTGCCCGGTAAGCTTATTTGTACCAATGGGACCAAGCAGGCTTGGTACCTTTGGCACCTGCGGTCCAATTTGGCATCTGTGCATGTTGTGTGGCGACTCGGTCCGTGGAGAAAAGGCGGTGTCGTGCTAAAATTTGTGAAGATGATACCCTATCCAGCAGAAGGATTTTGGACTGGGTTGTTCTTAAGAGTGCAAGAATGTTGTGCCATAATGCTGCCATTGGAAGTCAAAAAGTCGTTCACATGGAAGATATGAACTTATGTTATAAGATACTGATTCATTTTAATGCATGACGTGTCTTAACTTGATTAGATGCCAAAAAATAATAATGTGAAAATAATTATGACAATAACAATATCGAAATTCTGAACTCTGTTTTTGAAACGAACTTTCCAAATCCGATTTCATGTGGAAACCATCCCGATTGCTTTCTGGAATTGAGGGAAAAAATCAGCTGGCCCAGATGGAATTCCTGGCCAGCAAAATTATCGCCGAATTTTTCTGGACGTGCATCTTCAGTACAATATTTTGATCAGATTATTTGCACACAAAACATGGCTCGCACACCCTCTCTTTCCTTTGACCAAACAAGCATGGCTTCCGCAAGAGGCTCGAATGCGAGACCAAACTTATCTCCCTGCTGGGCAACCTTAACAGTAGCATGCTGATTCGACAACGGTTACGTATTCATAGTGTTCCTCGACTTCCAAAAAACGTTCGACAGAGTTCCTCGTGATCTGCTCTTGCGCAAATTGCGTCACTTAAATCTTTGCCCCAATGTATTGGAAGTTCTAAAATCATTTCCTTCCCTCCGATCACAGCGTACGCATCGACTGTCAACATCTCCGAAAGCATAACAGAAACTTCTGGGATATCACAAGGCGGGTGTTCTTGGCCCTCTATCATTCATTATCTATATCAACAACCTCCCGTGGCCCTCTATCATTCATTATCTATATCAACAACCTCCCGTGGCCCTCTATAATTCATTATCTATATCAACAACCTCCCGGCACTTAAGTCTGGTATACCTATGCAAGAGTGTGAGAAGTGAGAGAGCTGTTCAGTGAGAAGTGAGAGGTGTAATTGACGATAATGAACAAGGGCTTTCAATAATAAAGGTTGCAAAAATACTCCCAATGATGCCATTCGGCATATTCAGAACACGAGCATTGTCCGGAATCGGGTTCGGGTTTGACGTTTTTATGCGGATAAGTGTTGTGTCTTTCCAGCAAGACAAATGAAACTCCCTCCGATTTCGCCAAAAAGTCCCACAGCCAAGCAAGGAAGGGCATTTCACTTTCGCCAACTGGGGAAGGTCTATAGGGGCTTGCCCCAGTTATTTCGGGATTCACCTGCCCCAGAGGGATGAACCCCGCTGGGCCAGCAGCGTTCCAAGGAACAGAGCCCCAGCGGAGCCCGTGTCGTGTCAGGCCAGGGAGTGCTAGTGAACTGCTGGGGGGATAAAAAGATTATGCACACGCAAAATCTGGTGTTCGTGTCAGAGAACAGATTACAGGCATGGGTAGTTATGGAGTTTAACATTGGGATTATCTAGGCTATTTAGACGGGGTTTAACATAGGGATTATCTAGGCTATTTTGGGCTTTGGCATTGGGATTATCTAGGCTATTTGATGGTCGTTGATGAATGTGAGAACTTTAATTTCTACAGCACAGGGTGTTCCACAACGTGTATGAGTACATTTAATGGCTCATGATCTTTGATGCCTTCAAAATGATCGCACTCTCCACGATGCGCACTAGGCTCCCGCGCCCTTGCCGCGCTCGTCCCGTGGCAGCGCTAGGCTCCTCGCGCCCTTCCCGCGTCAGGATCGCGTGCTAGGCGATCGCGCTGCTCGCGAAGGCTCCTCGCCGCACACGTCCATGGCCCTGTCGCATGGTTGTCGTCTCACGGCAAATGATGACCTAGCAATTTTAGAAGCGCCGTTGTATTTCGGGCCGCTGACGAATGTCAGCGTTGGTAAAGTAATGGGAAGAATCTCGACACGCTGTTTGGAAAACAGCGAATGGAAAAAACCAAACCTAACCTAACCTATTGAAAGACCCTGTACTTCAGTGTTGTATGGTACCCCGCAAAAAACAAGAGAAAATCAGCCTTGCTTTTCGGGCCAGGAATCGGGCTTCGATTGATGCAATTACGATTTCGCGTCAGATATCAGATGCAGAAACTTGTTGGCTTCCAAATCACCACAAAGAAACAGCAAGTGATTACAACAGCGGAGACAATTCCGGCATAACAAAACGCATTTTTCTCTTGTTTTTTGCGGGTTGCAATACTTCAGAAGTCTTCCTCAGTGACAGTTGAACCCAGTTGACACCTGCACTCTAAGGGATTAAGCACCTGCTCACTGTGACCGCCTGGTAAACCTATGGTCCCACGCGCTGAATGCACCTGAACTGCGTCTGAATCGGTCTATGACTGCTGTTAAAATATAATCCTGTCACTTTTGACAGTGATTGGTATGATCTGACAGTTGACACATGCACTGTGGGGGATTAGGGCCTTGCTATCAAAACAAGCATTGCAACCTCACACGGAATCATGCAGGGACTTAAACAGTCGACGGAGATGCCCTCAGCATGCAAAAGCTAACACGTATCTGAAATGGCCCCATGGGTCGCTGACCTTTAGAGGTCAAGGGGTCATGACCACAATTAAATAACCATCGACGATCTCCGATCGCAGCCAAAAGGTGACCCCTAATAAGATTGGCCTGGATGGGTGATTGTTTGAACCCTGAGCCTTGTAACGGGAGAATGTATGAATGAATATAGACCTGCAGAATAGAATAGAATAGAATAGAATAGAATTGAGAGTCATGCAGACTTGAACATGCAATCTTCGCAGCGTAAATAAGGTCCACTACCCTGCACCTCTCCTACCACCGGAGAAGCGCCGGGTGTACTGTGTTAGCCTCTGCTCCTCAGCAGCCCCGCGGCACGCCAGGATCTCGAGGCCTTGCCCTGAGGAATTTCAAGATCAATTAATAGAAGATAGGAAAGACAAAATTGGGCAAGGCCAGCGATCGGGGGGAACAGTACTTGTGCCGCTTTTTTGTTTTTAGTTTGCTTTTGAATTTTTAAAGTTTTTAGGATTTTTTAGTTTTATAATTTTTTTATTTTTTTTTGTTTTATATTTTGTCCGAAAAGAGAAAAGGAAAAGAAAACGCCCATATTTATCCACTCTCCCCGTATCTGCAAATCAATGAAAAACGAAAAGAAATGTACATTTTTGCAATTTTACCACTCTCCCCGATATCTCAAAAAGGAATGTGGCTCAAAAGCAAACCAAAAACTATAATCACATGCCATGCAAAAAAAAAGCTTTGGAACAACGGGTGCATTTTCCATGTCTCCAGATCCACATCATTCTATTCCCAGACCTACACATTCACCAAGCCCATTCCTACACATCAGTGCACAAATTCCATCACAACTATGTCATCAGTCTCCATCATCTCACATCTGCCAGAAAATCCCAATGTGAACAACGCACACAACCAAGCTGAAGAATGCCCATTGGATGTTAAGCTTTCTCTCAAGTTATTCTCCGGCCGGTCCATCGGTATCGGGCTCCTCGAGACAACCCATTGCAACCACCATGTGAGGGGAATTTTAGAGATGATATCTCTATTGGGGAGCCGTGATATGCACATCAAAATACAATCAAAAATATCCACGTATCCGTTGGGGAGGGGTACATTGAAGGTGACCACATGCTTCACAAATATGGCCTCTGGCCGCCCACCGCATGCCCCAAGGCATTAACGATGGGCCGGAAACGTTCCTGCCGAAGCTGGAACCGCAAACGCAGCGCAAGCGTTCCAATACATGCCCAGGTAAACCTGGACCTGTGCAAACACCCTGCCCCCTCTACACCCCCGCTGCACGCTAAGGAAATGTAGATAGGGACACATAAATGTATAGCCCAGCCGAAGCCAAGAGCCACATGTTGGGTCACGGCGATTTGACGATTGCGGAATACGCTTCAAATACAAATAAAAAAGTGCAATCACGACTATGAGGGAGTTTAATTACACAATGGTGCAAGGGCGCCCTGACTCACCCTACTGCCAAGCTACGATCTTGGATCGCAGACAAATGGGATCCGAGCGGTGAAGGCGTGAATACTATTCAATCAACGATCTTCGATGGTCAAACTATTCTCCGCACATCCTTGAGATAAGCCCAACATCCGCTGAACAAGTCGACAACAGACTGTATACGTTGAACACACAGAAAAGATCTGCAGATTTCATCTCGTCGAAAAAGAATTTCAAAATGTCCTTCATGTACCCCCACTCGTTAACAAACTGCAACACTGCACCCGCTGTTCCAAAACTGCGGAAAGCACCGCAATGCAATTTTTTAAATGAATCGGAAAACATCTTCAAGGCATTTGCCATATTTACAAATGATTGTTTTTCCGATATCAACAAATTTACATGGTCGTCAATGTATTTTACAGTTTTCAACAATTCTGAGACCATGTCCGACCCAAGAAAAAACGTCCCTTTCGATGTGTAAAAACCATGCTTGGTTTCACCTATGTACACCCCTGATCCTCTCAAAAACCCCGTTGAAAATTCAAAGACATAGTCCTTGACCCCATCAGATTTCTCAATTTTCCCCTCAAATTTCTCCTCCAACAATTTTTTAGCCTCTGGCAAAAATTGTTTGACAACTCTGTATCCGTCGTAATCCAGCACAAACACTGACGTTTCAGCTGGCTTGTAATAGTAGCTGTCGTCACCCTCTTCGTCTCCTTCCTTGACAAAAACAAAATGTGTGGCTGAAAGTCTAGGACCGTCTCGGAAGCATTTTTGCAACTGACCACAAGAGTCACCCCACCCAAATCCCAAAACTTTCTGACTGGCATGTTCCTGCGCTCAAATTTTCTTGGAACTTTCCTCTTGCCCTCAGGTACCTTCTCAAGCTCTTCTGCCAGTTGTGGTCCGAGATTCTCACTCTCAAATTCCTGGGGTTCACCCTCAATATTTGCAAAGGATCGCTGCGAGAGCGCAGCTCGAGATGTTTTAATCGGTGGCGCCATCTAAAAATCTAAAAATAGAAAATCCAATTGATTACAGAAATAAAACGATGCAATGAATGTACAGTACTCAAATCCGACGACGAAAGCCTCTCGGCAATGCTGTTGACCACTGAAAATCACAAACGAATGCCTTAACAATAACTTGAAACTAAAACTGTAAACTATGAGACACTATAATCACAGCTGGAGAACACGAGATCGCACGATTGGATGGAACGTCTGCACACTTCAACCGTCAGAACACAACTGAAACATTCTGACTCATGCTCCAGACCTACACCAAATTCGGAATCACGTGACTGGAAATCCCAAAATCCCAAGCGTTCTCAAATGATAAACAATGGGAGACAAAAGGCAGTTATTGACAAATGTACAGGGTGGGATAAAAATCGTGAAACAAATGTAAAAAATCTATATGTCCATCATACAAGGAGGTGAAAAATTTGTACATTGCAACCAATAGAGGAATTTCTGGCATTTTACTGCGGCGCATTCCGGTTTCAAATTGGGACCTTCTTTGTGCAAAAAGCAGCTATAACACGGTATGATGATGCCATCTTGTTTCGGGCACCCCATCCCCTCCAAATCTTTCACCGTCATCATGGAACACACGTACCCTTTCAAAACTTTACATTTCTCAGATCCCTTTGCAAAAACAATATCTACACCAGCCGTTGCTTTTCTCAACACTGCAGTCAACTGAAAATAAGGAACTAGTCCGTCTCCCCATTCCATTCCATGCTTGTGTGCAGTCAACCATCTATTCTGACCTTTGATATTCCCAGATAAAGTTTTCCACGGATAAGGCTCCTGGAAATGGTACACTTGAAATTGACGAGTAAAAGGGTTGGCAACAGCCAATTCCTTGATAACCCACTCATCGTGTTTACCCTTGAAGCACTCCATATCAATCACAACATACATGTTTTACCAGAACGCACTGCGTGCTCTGAGAAGCTATTCGAACTAGTAAAAAATCGTGCTGAGCACTCTGAGAAGCTATTGGAACTGGTCAGAATCGAATTTGAAACAGACCTTGACAGTTCGGTGTCTGGAGAAATACTGTTAGACTGGATCACTCTTTGAGTTCTTTTAGGTTAAAAAATCAACGACGCGACAAACAGCACTGGCAGTTTGGAGAATAGCGTGGGGAAAACTTGCGCAGGTCACCGAATCTGGTCAGGCACCTGTACACTACTAAACGGTCATTGGCTGTTCTGTCTGGGGAAAACCCATTAACTATATCCTCCATTGTCTTACCCCGACATCTCTCGGAAAGATACCAAAGGGTATATTGACCGCAAACCTTGCTCTCCGTTGCCTGCAGCTCCGTATTGCTGTACCCCCAATCCCCGGTCGAGTTTGCAAGAACCCAAGTTTGAAATTTAGGCTGGTAAGGTGCTAGGCCGTAACTGTCAAAATACTCTGCACGTCCGTGCTTGTCCACATGTAATGCGACCCAATGTGTGCCTGGTAAATTTGATGGGTCAGTGTTGACAACCATGCATGCCGGCTTTTTTACCTTGCGCGGAAACATATCGTAAGCAAAAACACCCAGAAAGAACGGCGCAACTTTGCAATCGCTCATCAGAGCACTGTCTATTTGACTCGTGTTCATGACTCAACTGGTGCCAAATATTGGTGAAATTCCTAAATACCTAACTGCCGTAATCAGTGATGACGTTTCTCTGTTTATCTATCTGAAGAATTGACTCGAATTCTGCATAAACAATGCAATTTATAGACTCCTGGAGTGCTTGGGCAAAATTAACCTCTATTCTTAAACTACCCAACTTGACCACATTCCAATGTGTGCCAGCACTGGAGCCCAAATCAGGAGACAAATCAAACGCGTACAGACAGTAACCCTTTGCGTACTCTGATCTATCAATGTCATTTCCTTCGTCTTGGTAATGTGTACCTGTACCCGAAAACAGCGTGTGATAACTCGCAACGTTCAGATTTTCCGACCCGTAAACAGGCTGGAGAGGCTTGCTGGGAACTTGCTCGCCGTCCACGTAAAGCGAAAAGTAATTAACGTTAAAATGCTCAAAGTCAAAGGGATTGCATTTGATATCGCCGTTATATGCCCTGTTTGAAACAAAGCCAACAACGAGGCGTTTTGGTAAAGGACCCAAGAATATATTGTCCAAAGTCTTGCTTTGAATATTGGCAGGGATGGTCAAAACTTTAGTTTCCACTCGGGTCAAAGGATACTTTGCATTTCCTTTCTCCAATGCACTTGCATGTCCCAACAAGATTTTCGGATTCAACCTAACCTTGCGCACTATAAGTGTGGCATCCAACACTTTAATTTTGTATTGGTCCTGTGCAGCAATCAAACAAAACGTGTCCTTTGTTCTCACCAATTTCACACGCATTTCCACTTCATTCAACATGAACCTATCAACGTTAAAAATGTCTGCAAAAATGGGACCCATCATGTCCACCTCACCAGAATTCCTAATCGCCATTGCTCTCTTTTTCATACCCTCGTTCCCGTCCATATCTGACATGTGACCCGCAGTGTCTTTGTAATACAAAGCCGATGTCAAATGAGATTTCTTTGCTGATGGACCGTACGATAAAAGCGATTCAAGGTACGCGCGGTACGCATAGGTGTTTGCAGGAGGTGATATTAGCTGGTTGTTTAAGTGCACGTCAACTTGAGTAAACAATGTGTGAAGCCAATTGTTGGCCGGTGCAACAATGTCTTCGGGCATCAAAGGCGTTTCGTCGTTTTTAACCACTCGGACTTTCACATGTAACATGGTGTGTGCCAAATCAATATAGTCGTCTCCGTGCCCCGGTACTATGAACTCCACGGGCGTCTGCTCGTGCAAAGATGTCGATGGTTTGTAGTGTATGTACCTGCCATGTTCAATTGAAATTTGCGTTGGCAAAACACTAAAAAGATCAAGCTCTGTCTTTGTGGCCTCAACAGAATGCGAATGCACAAACGCCATTGATTTACTAGCGGTCGGATTAACCAACGAGTTTCCACGAAACGATCTGTCAAGTTTCTCGGAAACAAAACTATCCAAACTCCTGTCAAACTCCGTTCGTCTCAAAATGGTGCGCGCCGTGATTGCTTATTGTGCTTAACCCTCTTTATTCTCCTTTTTACTAAATCGGCCGTTGGCCTCCGAGCGAATGCGAGATGTCTAGATCTCTTTTTGGACCTCTTGGTTCTCTTCAGAGAGCGCTTCAGTCGGAACTGGGCGGGTACTCGCGAATAACTGGGTGCCAATCTCCTACACTCTAAACACGAAGTTCAGCTTGGAACGCCATATTTTAACATGGGCTTAGATGGGAGGTGTTCTTTTAGGAACACACGTCTTGTTTTTGGAACACTATAGGTGTTCCATTTGGAACACAAATGGAACACTTATGGTGTTCCGAAACACCAAATGTGTTCCAAATCTGTGACATTGCTGTCACAGATTTGGAACACATTAGGTGTTTCGGAACACCAAAAGTGTTCCAAATGGAACACTTATAGTGTTCCAAAAACAAGACGTGTGTTCCTAAAAGAACACCTCCCATCTAAGCCCATGTTAAAATATGGTGTTCCAAGCTGAACTTCGTGTTTAGAGTGTACGTTTCCTCAATTTATACCCTCCACCCCCTTGCTTGTCTACCCGGCCC
>JASGXE010003837.1:0-26157 GCA_030068105.1 Sinentomon sp. SZTP_YWyxl
TTTCGGTTGTACAACTTCGATTCTTGGAATGAAGACTTTGGACAGGCTTTGCAATAAACGTGTCATCGGAAGTAAAGATACCTTCAAAGGAGTTGTTACAAACACTTCAAAAATTGAATATGAGGCTGCAGTAGTATAGATACTTGCAAATTGGTGATTCCATATGGCATCATTGACGAGATCGTTCTACAAAATGTGTAGACGACACCAAGGTTCCAGGCATTTTTTTCGATTGGGCTCAACCCCTTGAACTCCTAAAGTCACCCACTAACTTGAGAGCCAACTTCACGCTGGCACCTCAAATGATTGGGCCAGGTATCTTGATTATGCCATCGGTTATTACATTAAATTGGTTGATTGCTCTATAGGAATTTTTTTCGTTTGGGCTCAAACCCTTTACCCCCTGACGCATCCTCAAATTTGGGGGTCCATTTTCACGCAGGCACCCCAAATGATTGGGCCAGGCCAGTTGTTTTGTTGTGTGATCAGTTCTTTATCTGAATGGGCTGACTGGGCTTGGCATTTTTTTTCGTTTGGGCTCAACCGCTTGGCCCCTTAGAGCCACCGCTGAATTTGATGGGTGAAACATTCTGGTACGCATACGATTGGCCGCGGTCGATCGATTATGAACGGTTAGAACTTTGAATAAGTTGAAGAGGCGATACATTTTTTCGTTCGGGCTCAACCCCTTGACCCCTTAAAGTCACCCCATAATTTGGGGGCCAACTTCACGCTGGCACATCAAAAATGATTGGGCCAGGTCAGTTGATTATGCCATCGGTTAGAACTTTGCGCTGATTGGGAAAGGCATTTCTTTCGAGAGATCTCAACACCTTGACCAGCAACCCCCTAATTTGGGTGCCTACTTCACGTTATGACATCCCAGTTGATTGGGCCAGGTTTTATGATTATGCCATCGTTTAGAACTTTGTATTGGCTGATTGGACCAGGCATTTTGTTCGGTTGGGCTCAACCACTTGACCCCTTAAATTTACCTCATAATTTGGTTGTCAACTTCACGCTGTCATCTCAAATGATTGGTCCAGGTTGGATGATTATGCCATCGGTTAACACTTAAATAGGCTGTAGGGGTGACGCAATATTTCGTTTAGGCTCAACTCCGTGACCCCTTAGAGCCACCCTCGAATTTGGTGGGTCAAACATCCTGGTACCCCAAATGATTGGTCCAGGTCGGTTGATTATGCCATCGGTTAGAACACTGAATAGGCTGATTGG
Source organism: Sinentomon sp. SZTP_YWyxl (assembly GCA_030068105.1). Classification (NCBI taxonomy): domain Eukaryota; kingdom Metazoa; phylum Arthropoda; class Protura; order Sinentomata; family Sinentomidae; genus Sinentomon; species Sinentomon sp. SZTP_YWyxl. The sequence goes on from JASGXE010003837.1 coordinate 1,237, forward strand.
GCTAGGAATTTTTTCTCCTCGGCTGAACCTCTTCACACCCGAAAGTAACCTCCTCATTTGGGTGCCAATTTCACGCTGACATCTCAAATGATTGGGCCAGGTCAGTTGTTTATGCCATCGGTTGGGACTTTGACTGGGTTGATCGATCTAGGAATTTTATCGGTTGCGCTCAACCACTTGACTCCCTAACCCTAAAGTTACCCCATACTTTTGGTGCCAACTTCTCGCTGGCATCTCAAATGATTGGGCCAATTCTGTTGATTAAACCATCGGTTAGTACTTTGAATGGGTTGATTGGATTAGGCGTTTTTTTCATTTAGATTCAATCCCTTGACACCTGAAGCCAAACTTAAATTTGAGGATCCATTTTCACGAAGGCATCCGGAATGATTGGGCCAGGTCAGTTGATTATGATATCAGTTCTTCTCTGGATTGGTTTATTGGGCTTGGCATTTTATTCGTTTGGGCTCTACCCTTTGACCCCCCGCCCTTAGAGCCACCCAGAATTTGGTGGGTCAAATATCCTGGTACCCCAAATGATTGGGGCCAGATAATTTGGTTATGCCATCGGTTAGAACACTGAATAGGCTGATTGGGCTGGGCATTTTTTTTTCATTTAGGCTCAACCTCTTGACCCCTAAAGTCACCCCCTAATTTGGTTGCCAACTTCACTCTGGCACCTCAAATGATTGGGCCAGGTCTGTTGATTTTGCCATCGGTTAGGAATTTGACTGGGTAGATTCGGCAGACATTTGTTTTTCATATGGGCTCAACCCCTTGACCCTCTGAAGCAACCATTCAATTTGGGGGTCCATTTCACGCTGGCACGCCAAATGATTTGGCCAGGCCAGTTGATTGCACTATCAGCTCGTTCTCTGAATGGGCTCTTTGGGTTTGGCATTTTTTAGGGTTTGGCTTCAAACCCTTGACGCCTTTGAGCCACCCCCGAATATGGTGGGTCAAATATCCTGGTACTGTCACCCCTAAAATGATTGGGTTATGGTATCTGGTAAAACCGGCAACCACCCAAACCATCCAAACCAGAACCGAAACCACCCAAACCACCCAAACCAGCACCGAAACCACTCAAACCAGCACCGAAACCACCCAAAGCAGCACCGAAACCTCCCAAACCAGCACCGAAACCACCCAAACCATCATCGAAACCACCCAAACCAGCACCAAACCACCCGAATCAGCACCCACACCGCCCAAACCACCCAAACCAGCAGCTCCAATAACAACCAATTGATCGAATTCCACGTCGCCCTGCCGAGTTTGGTCGAAAGACTGCCTGCCGACCGTGACGCGGGCTGCCATTCGCCACCACCCTGGAGTGGTTAACTCCAGCTCAAGCGGATAGCAGCTGCTCATTTCGTCCAACACCACTTCGACGAAGCCCCAATAACAGCAGCCCCGTAACAACCAATTGATCGAATTCCACGTCGCCCTGCCGCGTTTCGCCGAAAACGTAATCGACTGCCCGCCAAAGGTGTCTCGGACTGCCATTCACCACCACCCTTACGTGGACAACTCAAGCGCATAGCAGATGCTCATTTCGTCGCATCCCACTTCGCCCTGGCGTGTTTCGCCGAAAACGCGACAAACTGCCTGCCTGCCGAGCGTTACTCGGGCTGCCATTCGCCACCACCCTGAAGTGGCCAACTAAATCGAATAGCAGATGCTCATGTTGTTGCATCTCACTTCCCCTGACGCGTTTCACCGAAAACGGAACCGACTGCGTGCCGAGCGAAACTCGGGCGGCCATTCGCCACCACCCTGAAGTGGTCAACTCAAGTTAATAGCAGATGCTCATTTCGTCTATCCCACTTCACCCTGGCGCGTTATGTTGGAAACTGAACCGAAGGCCTGGCATTTTTATAGCGTGTAATCTGCCCAGCTGGTCGTACATCTTGGAAGGTGCGATCTACCATCTTCATTTGGTGTGATTTTAGGTTAGGCCAGGTCAGGTTAGATTAGGTTATGTTGTGTTAGGCTTTATCTATAGCACAACCTCACATATCTCTAGTTATGCGAGGTCAAAGTGAGCCAATGTACCAGTGATACTTTCCCGGAGTGATTGACGTCAGGCTGGTGTTTTGATTATGATAACCGATCTCTTTGACCAATTTAGTTCATATGTTTTTTCCTTCAAATTCTAGTCCTGAATCCAGAACATGGGCAATTGTGTAATTTTTCGGTGGGTGGCGCAATCACGAGGTTTCTGTTATCTTCACGAATTTTTCCGGTGGCACCGAGTCGGGCTGGCGCTTTCCGCTTTGAGATCCCCAATCACTTTGTGTACCGCGATTGTTACCTCCAGTGTTTAACCTTCGCGCATAACTCAATAATGTTATGCAGCAAATAGTGGAAACCAGAGTTTTTACCAAGATTCACGCATTTCAATTACTCGGCATTGATCTTGTCGGAGCCAGCAGTGGGAAATTGAATTGAGTGGTCAGATGGCTGGAAGTGAAGCCTTCGCTATCAAAAGGAGATCGGATCACTTTTACTCGTGATATGCAAAATGTTATGACGTTCGGAAATGAGCTTGCCATGCCATAAACGAACGCTTGCCTGTTCCTGGTTACAATTTGACTTTTCAGTAATCAGGTATATCAGCCGTTTAGACCAGCCTTTCACGAACCAATCACAGTGTGCCGCTGAAATCGCAGAGGGCCTACCTTACAAATTTCGAAACTAATCCTACAGCCTGGCCACATAAATGTTCACAAGGGCAGGACAATTTGATAAAAATGATTGCCAAGCCAGCTGGCCAACTGCCAAAGAAATTTGACGGAAAGATGCATGGAGACTCTGTTAATTGTCTACTCAATTTACCAATTTGTGATACCATGCAGCAGTCAGAAAGCATGTTTTTCGAAAACATTACATTTATTTGCTTGATGACGTGCTCTTTAGGTTTTTTTCTCAGGCATCGTTTCCAGGACTTCGGGATTTCAAAGATTCTTTTCTAACATTTTTGTCCGCATTAAATAACTTCTAACCCCTGAATTGCGGTGGTGCAATCGTAACAGAAAGTTGAGGGAATCATTGCGTTCAGCGCAAAGATCATTGAATTTGAAACCTGAATGTTTGACCATAAAAATTCATAGTGGTGCAAGGCCCAACTTAAAAGCATTCAACTGCACGTCCAAATTTCCTTATTAGTAGCTATTTCAAGGAGATATGGCGATTGAAAAACGTTTGCAGAGCAAACGCCAACAAATATAAATGCTGGCCACATTAATTCACGCAGGTTGAGAATGAAAGGGAACGGATTGGAATAGGTAATCAATCAGAAATGCAACATAAATAATTCTCCCGCGAGAAAAAGAGCACGCTCTCCACAGAGGCGTCGTATTACTAATCGCGATTGCCACCTCAATTTTCGAAGTGACGTTTTTGCCAAGGTAACGAAGTGGTTCTTTTGAAAACGGCAGTCCATTACCGAAAAGGCGACAAACGTTCTCACTTCGGAATTCCAAGTCCCTCAAGAAATGGGGTCGGAAAATCCGAATGTTCCAATCGCAAATCAAACAAAAATCGTTGCGCACCGGTTCACACAAAAATCGACAATTATGGATGCTATTCTAATTTAAAAGCCATAGAAAACCCTCAATCATGAGGAAATCAATGACAGTATAAAATAGAGAAGGAACATCTAAGCCTTGTGTTTCTTGCTTCTAGGACGATCGAGTGTCACTACAAAATTGACAGTGCTTCCCATCTTTAACCGGCAGGTGGTATTCGGCAAACCATCGTCGACCGACCGGATTGCGAGTACCGAAGTTGTCAGGTGAAGGAGATGGGATCCTAAAGCTGTGTTTTTTTCGGTTACAGAAATGATCACCGGAAGTTGTAATTCTAGTTCACAGCTTACAAAATTTTATTAAATTTCGGTGTGCGCTGTTGCACGAAAAGAAAACTTTTTACCGGATTGGTGCTAAGCAGTCTAAGACCTCAGTTATTCTTGATCTGATGGATACTGACAATCCTATCATCTTAATCACTCAAGACGAAAAAAGCGAGACTGTGACACCAAGCACATTGCATATTCCACAAAATTCGATTTTTTGGCAGGGGAAATGAGCGGAGTTATTGTCGGGGAAACATAAAAATTGAAATAAGATTGGGCCCATGCACCGTCTGCCGCCTAGGGTTTCTCTTCCACGATTGGAGTATGGCACTTCTCCTTCGTTTGGACGTCCTTTCGACTGTACAAGTAAACAGTGGACCTTTAAAAATAAGAAATTTGCGTCAGAGACAATCGAGTCCGTTGTAGAGGATGGACGTCTAACCTCACGTCGATGACCCCAAATCATAGAGTTGTACCAGGACGTCAAAAAATCTGAGTCAACTTTAAATCTGTGAAAGCCTGAAAAACTGCTTTTCATATTGAAGATTTTATAGTGAAACAAAATTTCTTAGCCGCGACCATCGACAGCACGACTCTGACCAACGATTCTGGATGGAAATGATATTCTGAAGCAGATCGAATTTGGACCTCAGTTGACATCAGAGCAAAAACAACAATTTGAAAACGGAGTTCCTCAACTGCAACAATCACAGAAATTCGTATGAGGAAGAAGAGGCTGGCCTAGTCTTCCGTAGTGTTTGACTTTTCCTAGGATTCGGACGTTATTTCATGATTATCCAAGACGGGAGAGAAATTTTTGGCGTAATGTTACTTTCGTCGGCCAAATTACATCGCTCACCATCTCACCCTCTCTTTCGCTGCATTTTGAAATTCTCATGTCCTACCACATCAGACAAGATTTCTGATTCCGTGATCAATCCTTGCCTGTTAAAAATGTTGCGCCTTGAAACAATAGAGGTTTTGGACAACGTGTTTTGGAAAACGTCCAAAGACTGCCGCACATCCTTCCTAGCCTTTGTTCTCTGGAACTTTCTCCATTGAGACACTCCGTCTATGCCTGGCCGTACTTGGTTCACAGAATCAAGATTCACATAGACTTTTTGCTATTTTTTATTGTGGCGTGAACGTGCATTTCGTCCTTTTTGGCGCTTTGATCTTTGGAGCTTGAATGAGTGAAACTGAGAAAGATTATATTGCAGAATGCTTGAATAATTTTGTGGTTAATCACTATCGCTTCTCAATTTCGGTGAATTACTCGAATCTCACTCGCGTCTTCGGATTTCGGTTAATTGCATTTTGTATTCCATTTCAATTGGCGCTGAACATTGTGGAGTATCCACATTTCGGCAACTCTCATCTCGCGCTAGGACCATGTGGCAAGAAAGCAGGACGTCGTCCGCCTGTTCCAAGTCAGGAGGTGATAAAATCCATTTCAACGATCACAAATTAGCAATTTCCCATTTGCGGTAAACATCGCAAAAAAGTTAGTCCTGACAGTGATCCCATAGTGACCCGGTGCCCAGAGCGGCGGAGTGCCACAATACGAGTATACGTATGTACAAATGACCCGCATCAGTGTTAAACTCCACCAACTGCCCTCATTAGTGCTATCTTGAAACCCCATGGCTGTATTGTGCACAGCGTTGATGCTCTGAGCTCGCTAGTTTTGACACTCCGGGCATAACTATGACTCAGATATTCCGACATTAAATGAATAGTCGGCTATGAATCCTAAACGAATGTTGTGAACAAAAAATCCGCCACCAAACGGACAGAATTTACCAAAAAATGACTGGTTTTAAATATCTCTTTTACTTGTAAGAAGCAATACCCAGCTAGTTCTTCATATCAAACTCGCAGTGTTGTCTGTTTACCCCGAGGTTTGTCCACACAATGTGCTGCTGCAATAATGAACTGATATCACTATCAAGTTATTGCCTGCAGAAGTGGTCTACTCGTAAAGATGTTACCAAACGATGAGGACCTAGTTTTTAGAGCTGGTGTGACTGGCGTCCACGAGGGCACAATTCCATTTTAGAACAAACGGGTTTCTTCGGGTCTATACGGAGTTTATCAAAAGTCCTCAACATAGACGATATTTTAAAGGGCCTGTGTTTGCAGGTGCCATCTAATTAAAACAGGGCTTGGTGCAACTTCACGCTTCACACGAGGGTCAGGATGTTTTGCGCATTCTGCCTTTGATTCTAAATGGCGCCTGAGTAAAAATGAACTCCTATGTGTTCGAAGACTTTTGATAAGTGGTGGCAAATTTGGTGGAAGAGCAAGTTTCTCGTCGGTTGTCCCTGCTTGATCTGCATTCTGGATGTTGCGTTTCCAGGTTGTTGGATATGGCACATGCGCCCCATTGAAGTGCTGCCGCCCGAGGATGACGGATTTCTCTTTCCTTCGAGAAATAGTTAAAAAGAACCAAGCCAGCCAACTTCCTTGAATAAGGAAGTGTTGAAGACGAAGCCAACAATTTTCCACAAGAAAAGGGCTGCAGCAATGGTGTATCAACAATGTAGGCGGGCATCCCCGCAAGTGAACATGCCGGTGAGCGCAGCTGCACAAAAGTTTTCTCATCCAGCTGGTTCACCCCATAAAAGAAGGCTTGCAGTTCGGAATACCTGCTGACATCTGCAAAACGCTGAACTGCACGAGTTTTCGCACACGCTCAAGAAGCCCAGGTACGGTGGGATAGGTTGGGATAGGTATGTTAGCACAGGGAAGGTTGGGTTAGGTCAGGTTAGGTAAGGTGTCGTTAGCTAAGTAAATCATAGAGCAATGGTGATACTGTAACTCGTTCAGTTCAATGTAGTCAGGAATTCCGAACTGTTACCAAAAGAAGTCTATGCTATTACTGTTGCACGCTTGGGTTGTCAATATGAATTTGCCCAAAAGGCTGCAATGTGCATAAAATCACACCCACGTTGAAATCAAACAACTGAAAGGGAAAAATGAGCGAACAACGAAAGAAACAAATTGCGTGCAGGTGTTTGGAAAGGAGATGAACAATACATTTTGTGAAGCTGAGGGCTTGTCCACACATTCATGATTTGTTGCGTTGTCGCGTCCGCGCGGGCGTAAAAGTTGTATAGTGCGACAACATCCGATGTGTGTACCATGCTTTTATGGCGATGTCATCGTACTCGACAACTATTTCCCCGTGCGGAGGCGAAAACGCGACAAAAACGCGAATGTGTGGACAAGCCCCTTAATTGAGGGATATTACTGAAAGGAACAAAATTCTGCATGAAGTGATGAGAATTTTGAACGGATCAGCAGAATGCATTTGAAATGTTTGATCTTCTACCGCTCACAAGGAGAGTAGTGGCTTGGATCAATCAAATGTCCATGCGGTTCAAGTATCGATGAACCGGAGCAGCTTTTTAGGGCCCACCGGAGCCAATCAATCGAATAAAATAAAAATCAAATAAAACTCACCTCCTGTATCCACACTGAGTTTATCAGATGCAGTCAATCAAACTTCTGAACGATGCTCAGCAAATTCGACAGTGACAAATCCACCCTACTGCTGAAGTAGAGTATCCGACGATTCCAGCCGCGTGAACAACCAGAAGCACACCCCGAAGGGCTGCACGACACTAATCAACCCCTTCTTCTGCTGCCTTCTGTGGTTTGACAAGCCTAGAAATAAATATATTCAATATTTAATAAAATTATTCGATGGCATCCACTAGAAAGATTTTCTAAAGGACAAAATTTTTTAGATGTTGATCGGAACAGATGTGAGTATTCTGTGAGGTGAATTAGGCACCAACATTGCAAGGCTTGCGCGAGCACATATTGCTGAGTCAACCACTTACGCAAATAGAAATCAAGAGTCATTGGCGGTGGGTAATTGCTGGTGGTTCCACCAGCAGGCCACCAGCAGGCTTCGGATTGCAAGAGCATAATCGAATTAATTGCCATGGTAACCAATCTTATTGAGACACGAAATCTACGAAGTCGTTAAGCCATGCTGCGCATGCAAGGCCTGTTGGAGTGCCTGAACGAAAAAATAGCAAAAGGCTTATTGTTTCAATAGCCTGATCAATTATGGTACTCAGCCACCAATCTCTGTTGGTGCCTTATTTCAATTAGGATGACTCAGAACACGAGTGATTTAGGTGTGCTACCTCCCAGTCAGGCTACCCATGGAAAGCTTTCTGCAGGATACGTGAGAGAAAATTATGCTCTGGACATACATCGCTTGCAGCCTTGCCAACTGGGAACATTTATCCAATTATTTCGAGCAGGCCCTGCGCTGGCATAACGTCAGGCTATCTTGCAGTGATTCACTGGGCACAGGTAAGGTAATTAAGAAGCCATTAAATTTCGAAGACAGGAGTCAAATGAGAATATCGTCTCTTTTAAAATGGTGCTCAGGCCACTGCTGCAATGCAATGAGATTCTGTAGCTTTTTTAATGTGCTTAGAGCAAAGTAGACGCTGTTTAGTTGATTCAATCAGTTGATTCAAAAACCGTCCTCAGCACTTTCCTTCTGGTGAAACTAGTCGGACTACTTTCAAGATAGAATCCAAAATCTGCACAAAACCAATATTCATTAACAGCGCTGTAAACATTGATGCAAAATGGAGGGAATCCTGTGTTTGAAGCCAACGACGTTGAAGACATGATTTAGAGTCATTGGGATGGGGCTTACTCACGATTGGAGTAACCTGATTGCTGGTAAATTTTCCCAGCAATGATTCACAGTACACAAATGTTACCTCCTTGGACAACTCAACTATAATCACTCTCTGCGAAAATGCGGTTGCGCATAGAAAGATCGGTACGGACAAGATATCCAGATGATCCATGTTTGCTGCTTGCTGTTAAACATTTGTAATGTTAAGAAGTAACAAAATCGAATCAAAAAAGTACAACCTCATGGTGAGTGACCAGTAACAGACAACACTCAAACAACATAACAACAAGTCCAATCAGTCACAAGAGCTTTCTTTCAGTCAGAGTATTCTCTGGCCGATGCAACTTCTTCGCCAAAGAAAAAGACCAGCAAAATGTGCGTCGATGGTTTTTTTTATTTCATGACCTATCTGCCTAATTTTATTTAATTCTAGGAACATTAGTTCATTAATAGGTTAACTAACAAAGGCTACGATCAATAATAAATTTGGTCAATGTTTCCGTGTCTTCTTCCTCTAAATTTATATGCTGTTGTTCAGCGTGTGTTCCTCATTGAATTGAGTGGCCTTTGTACTTCCAGAGTCATGCATCTACCCAGGTAAATTTCACTTCAGGGTAACCCCCACTGGAATAGACCACGTCCGGGTAAATTGCACTTCAGGGTAAACCTTCATTGGAATAGACCACGCCCGCCGGGTAAATTGCACTTCAGGGTCCACTGGAATACACCACGCCCGGGTAAATTGCACTTCAGGGTAAATCCCCACTGGAATAGACCACGCCCTGGTAAATGCACTTCATGATAAGCCCCAACGGAATAGACTACGCCCGGGTAAATTGCACTTCAGAGTAAACCCCACTGGAATAGACCACTCCCGGTTGAATTACACCGGGCGCGGTCTATTTCAGTGGCGGTTTAAGCTGAAGTGCAATTTAACCGGGCCTGGTCTATTCCAGTGGTGGTTTACCATGAAGTGCAATTTATCCGGGCGTGGTCTCTTTGGGGTTTATCCATTAAATTGTACTTCAGGGTAAACCCCCAATGGAATAGACAACTGCCGGGTAAATTGCTCTTTAGAACTTTGAATAGGCTGATTGCGCTGGGCTTTTTTTTCGTTGGTCTCAACCCCTTGACTCCCTAAAGTCACACTCTGATGTGGTTTCCTACTACACGCTATGGCATCTCATTGATTGGACCAGGTCATTTGAATATGTTATCGGTTAGAACTTTGAACACGCTGATTGGGCTAGGCATTTTTTCGTTTGGGGTAAACCCGTTGTCCCCCTGAAGTCACCCCCAATTTGGGTGCCAACTTCATACTGGCACCTCAAATGATTGGGCCAACGTCAGTTGATATTTCCATCGGTTAGAACTTTGAATAGGGTGATTGGGTTAGGCATTTCTCGTTTGGGCTCAACCCCTTGACCGACTAAAGTCACCCATTAATTAGAGTGCAAACTTCACGCTGGAACATCAAATGATTTGGCCAGGTCAATTGATGCCATCGGTTGGAACGTTGAATGGGCTGATTGGCATTTTTTTCTTTTGTGCTCAACCCCTTAACCCCCCTAAAGTCATCCCCCAATTTGGGCGCCAACATCACGCTCTTGCGCCTCAATTGATTCGGCCTGGTCAGTTAATTGTGCAATCGGGTAGGACTTTGACAGGGTTGATTGGGCTAAGACTTTTTTCCTTGGGCGCAACCTCTTGACCCCCTAAAGTCACTCCTTAATTTGTGCTCCAACTTCAGGGCATCTCAAATGATTGGGCGAGATCAGTTGCTTACGCCGCAAGTTAGAACTTTGAATAGGCTGATCGGGCTAGGCATTTTTTTCGTTTGGGCTCAAACTATTGACACCTTGTCACCCCGTAATTTGGGTGCCAAAGTCTCGCTCTGGCACCTCAATTGACTGGGCCAGGTCAGTTAATTATGCCATAGGTTAGTACTTTCAATGGGCGGATTGGACTAGGCATTTTTTTTTACTTTGGGCTCAACCCCGTCACCCCCTAAAGTCATCCCCTAAATTGGGAGCCAACTTTACGCTGGCACCTCAAATGACTGGACCTGGTCAGTTGATTATGCCATCGGTTAGAACTTTGAATACGCTCATTGGGCTTGGCATTTTTTTCGTTTGGGCTCAACCCTTTTCCCCCCTGAAGAAACCATACAATTTGTGTGCCAACTTCATACTGGCACCTCAAATGATTGGGCCAGGTCAGTTGATATTTCCATTCGTTAGAACTTTGAATAGGATGATTGGGTTAGGCATTTTTCTTCGTTTCTCAGCCACTTGACCCCCTTAAATTATCCCCTAATGTGGGGCCAACGTCTCGCTCTGACACCTCAATTCATTGGGCCAGGTCAGTTAATTATGCTATCGGTTAGAACATTCAATGTGCTGATTGGATTAGGCATTGTTTTTAGTTTGGGCTCAACTCCGTGACCCCCAAAAGTCATCCCCTATTGGGTGCCAATTTCACGCTGGCACCTTAAATGATTGAGCCAGGTCAGTTGATTATGCCATCGGTTAGAACACTGAATGGGCTGATTGCGCTTGGCATTTTTTTCGTTTGGGCTTAACCTCTTGACTCCCTAATGTCACCCATTAATTTGGATGCCAACCTCACGCTGGTACCTCAAATGATTGGGACTGGTCAGTTGATTATGCCATCGGTTAGGATTCTGACTGGGTTGATTGGGCTAGACATGTTGTTTCACTTTGCCTCAACCCCTTGACCCTCTGAAGCCACTCTTAAACTTGGGGCTCCATTTTCACACTGGCACCCCAAATGATTGGGCCAGGCCAGTTGATTGTGCCTTCAGTTATTACTCTGAATGGGCTCATTGAGCTTTGCATTTTTTTAGTTTGGGCTCAACCACTTGCCCATTTAGAGCCACCCCCACATTTGGTGGGTTAAACATACTGGTGCCCAAATGATTGGCCCAGGTCGGTTCTTTAGTCTTCGATTTTTACTTCGAATAGGCTGTTGGGGCTTCGCAATATTCCATTTGAGCTCAACTCCTTGACCCCGTAAAGTCACCTCCAATTTGTGTGCCAACATCACGCTGTAACCCCTTGACCCCCTAAAGTCACTCCCTAATTTGAGTGCCAACTTCTTGCTGGCACCTCAAAAATGATTGTGCCGGGTCAGTTGATTTTACCATCGGTTTGGACTTTCTCTGGGTTGATTGGTCTGGGCATTTTTTCGGTTTGGCTCAACCATTTGTCCCCATAAAGTTACCCACTAATTTGGGTGCCACCTTCACGCTGGCATCTCAAATGATTGGGCCAAGTTTTTGATCATGCCATCGGTTAGGAGTTTGAATGGGTTGATTGGGCTAAACATTTGTTTCCGTTTGGGCTCAATTTCTTAACTCCCTGAAGCCGCCCTCAAATTTGGGGTCCATTTTAACGCAGGCACCCCAAATCATTGGGCCAGGCCAGTTTGAAGTACCATCAGTTCGTTCTCTGAATGGGCTCATTGGGCTTGGCTTTTTTTTCGTTTGGGCTCAACCACTTGACCCTTTAGAGCCACCCCCAAATTTGCTGAGGCAAACATCCTGTTACCCAATTGATTGGGCCAGGAAAGTTGATTATGCCATGGGTTAGAACTTTGAGAAGGGGCTAGGCATTTTATTCGTTTCGACTCAAACTCTTGAACCCCTGAAGCCACCCTGAAATTTGGGGTTCCATTTTCAGACAAGCACCCCAAATAATGATTGGGCCAGGCAAGTTGATTGCGCCATCTGTTCGTTCTCTGAATGGGCTCATTGGGCTTGGCATTTTTTCGTTTGGGCTTAACCCCTTGACCTCCTAAAGTCGTCCTCAAATTTAGGGGTCCATTTTCACGCTGGCACCCCAAATGATTGGGCCAGGCAAGTTGATTGCGCCATCGGTTCGTTCTCTGAATGGGCTCATTGGGCTTGGCATTTTTTTCGGTTGGGCGCAACCCCTTGACCCCCTGAAGTCACACCCGGTCCAAATCAATTGATTATGCCATCGGATGGAAATTTAAATGGACTGATTTGGCATTTGGATGCCAACGTCACGCTCGATTGTTCGGGCCAGGTCAGTTGATTATGCCATCAGTTACTACTCTTTGAACGGGCTCATCGGGCCAGGCATTTTTTCGTTTGGTATAATCCCCTTGACCCTTAAAGCCATCACCGAATTTGGGGGGCAAACATCCTGGTACCCAAAATGATTGGGCGGCAGGTCAATGCCATCGGTTAGCACTTTGATTGGGCTCTTTGGGCTAAGCATTTTTTTCGGTTGGGCTCAACCCCTTGATCCCCAAAATAACCCCCTATTTTGCTGTGCCAACTTCACCCCAAATGATTGACCCAGGTCATTTGATTTGTTATATTCTGGGAGTATTTTGTCAGTGAGCAACGGGGATGCCCTAAATTCAAACTCTTGCGAGTGCGCGCTGCTAGTACCTTCTCGTTATGCACATCAGTAGCTCCGACACTCAGATTTGTGCGTCTTACGGCGGGGACACGATGTTGAGGTACAACGCTATATCGAGCAAAACGCAATATCTGGCTCGTGCCATTCCCACAATTGCCCGCTTGATTGTTGGGAATTTGGCACGGGACCCAGATATAGCGTTTTGCTCGATATAACGTTATACCTCAACATCGTGTCCCCGCCGTTAATGTGCTTTTATCTGTTTTGCAACAGATGATTGTTAAACAGAATTTGCTTTGATGATAGGGGACCTTATACTAATTAACCTTCTTATCTTCGTGGCTGAAAAACTCCTGCAAAACCAAACAAGCTGCTAAGTTTCATTTTTTAATCAAAAATCACCAGCTAAATTAGCAGGATGTTGGCAGTACGATGGAAGGAGTTCAGCGGCTGTCAGACTTAGCAGTAGGATGGTATCACCTCTGTATTCTGACGAATTTAAAAACGATTTTGTTCTCCGGACCAACTCTAAAATCCTGCTAGGCGTTTTTTCACGAAGTGAAAGGATTTCGAGTGGTTCTTTTTATTTATTCTGCATACTTATTATATTTGTTTTATCCATTTCGTCTAGCTAATAATTACTCTCGAAAAACAAAATATTCCGCAAATTTGCTGAACTAGACGGTAAAATAATTTTATCGCAGCAGTTGAAGTAGCACTTTGATTAATTGACTTCACATTCACCGGCAATGTTTTGCTGTTACGCAGCAAAATCAATCGAAGATTCGAATAAAATAATTTTTGTTTACCAAAATAAAGCGTAAATATTGAAGTTGGAAAACTCAAAAGGAACAATCACGAAAAAAAACGAAAAATTTTACTTTGCTATTTTCAGCACACTAGAAACAAACGGGACGGCACTCCTACACGTAAAATCTGAGTCAAAACAAGTTACGCTGTTAATCACACCGTTCACAAGATCGTTTCGATTTTCCGGCAAAAAAGTAGTAAATTTTACATCTAACGTTTCATTGCGATTTTTTATAGTAATGCTTAATGTGATTCTCTGCTCAAAGTGAGACACTGTGTTAGCAAGCTTACTGAAGTTTCCAGTCCTGCAGGATATATCCTCGAAGATTAGTATGATCTCAATTATTTTAATCTTTCATGCTGATTCAGTAAATAATTTAACTCGTAACTTAATCCAATTTTAATTCTGAGAACCTTGCACAACATTTTATGTGAAGAAAGCGTCGCTTGCCAATTTTACTGAATATAAGCGATATCATTGATATTCGCAAACCATAATTGGGCCGTATTCCCCATAGCCACCCAAATTTAGTTCATTGCTTCCATTTCAATTTATTTCTATTCAGTTCATTTCAATATAGTTCAATTCATTCAACATGTGGAGAAGTCCTTCACTAATAATGTAATGGAGACGAATTTCGCACAGAAAAGCAATTTTACGCCACAATCATGTGACTGTCTGGTGATTTGAAGCTGAGTGAGTGACCATTTGCTTTAAATCAAAGCCAAAATAACTCCAGTTGGGAGCTCGTGAAACGAAACGGCCGTAGTGGCAATTACATCTAAAATTCAACAAAATAATCAATTCAACAGATAGAAGCACCCTCGTAACAATGGAAAAGCGATAGTCAATGGCGATGGAATTTAGATTTTTGAAATTCAAATGTCTCCGTTGAAAACGTCGTTGAGTTGCAATTCAGCGTGAGTTGCAATGGGGAGGACGGACGAAAGATGTCTGAGAGTGGCAAACAGTCCATTTGTGGAACATTTCGGGATTTGATGTCCACTGGAATCGGGGGAGAACGGTTTAGTATTGACAAAATGTTCAATGTTTCCTCCATCAACATGTTGTTATCCACATGTGCGAATTTTATCACAGTTTTGTCTTTGAATTGCAAAAATACAATTTTCTTCAGATATCCAGGGACCCTTCGCGTACAAGGTGTGCTTCTACAACTGAGCTAACGTAGAACCTATGAATTTATGATCGTAGGTGACGTTTATCAACACAACCGTAACCTTTCACAAAAAAGAAAGAACCCTATTAGCCCTAGTCACTGGCATTGTCGAAGCGACTTACAGCCAGAAACTAAAATTTTGGTCCTACAAAATCAAGGGTGTGAGATGTGGGAAGTGCAGAGAATCGCTCATCGATGATTGTTTCAAGGGGATTCTGACTTTCGATATTTAGTGTCGATTCTATCTTAGTGCTGTCAATAATTACATTCTTGAACACTGTTTTCTGGCTTGCTGGAGTTATTGCGGCGTTAGTACGGCGGATAAGTTCGCAAAAGTTTTTTCAGTTCGTTGTTTCCGAATGAAGGACACAATTGATAATTTAAACCAATAATCCGCTTCGTTTTGTTTGACGCTCCACTGACAAGGTGAACAAAAGAGGGACGTAGCTTTTTTTACAAAGGTATGTGACCCAGACAGTTCATCAACTCACCACTATATGTTTGTGACATAGTCAGCGTGAGGGTGAATCAGGTGGGCCTATTAATTAATCGGCAGAGAAAGATTTTTTCCTCGGTAATTTTCCTCGGCTTGTTAAAACTACCTCGGTGGAACGTTCCCATGTCGTTCGACATGAAACTCGGTGACGATTAGATGCCAGCTCACTCCTCAGGTATTACCCATTAATTCCGCTGGAAGACGGATTTCTTTCTATGGCGATATAAATCCTTGAACACGTTTTCAAAACCAAGTCATCCAATATTCTCGATCAAGGGAGCTATGGGGTTGAAGTTCACTGAGTTCTTAAAATTTGTGTCGGAAAATTTGTGTCGGGGTGCCGCCAGCACGCTGCAGGAATGTGCCAATATCAAAGGCGAGCATCTTCACAAGTGAGCGGTTCGGACAATGCATCTCCAACAATTTCACTAAGTCCTGCAGCTTCGTTCTGTGAAAGTGGTCCTTTGCGGTTACATTGCCCGTAGAAAATTGGGTTGTCAATATGTATTTCCAATAAAGGCCGCAAACTGGAAATCATCCGCACGAAGTCGAACCACAGCGAAAGAGAGAATTACTCGAACAGTGAAAGAAAAGTTATGGGCATGTGCTTTAAGAGGAGGGGAATAATTAGCTGAAGGTCAGTTCATGGGTTATACTGAAAGTAAGCTAAATTCTGCAACAAGGTCCGATCATTTGGATCGACCCTCCAGCATGCATACCAATCTATCTTCTTCCTCATATCAGGGGAGCGTCCGGTTATCGATTTGTAAGGGATATAGGATAGTTACAATCACTCTGTAAATTTGTGGAGTTGTTTGCATTATCACAAACATTCTTTCCAACACCATTTCTGTTTACAATGTTTTCTCCATATGTGCAGTTTTCTACGCTATGACATTAGCTTGTGGGCACTCCATGTAGCATTGACGCTACTAAATTGCTAAGGTTTTTTTGAAAGAATAAAAAAATAAATAGTAATCAGCCAAATGTCGATCACTTCAAGCATCTGTTAACTAGAATTGCTTCTTGGATCCCTATAGAGCTAAGCAAGCCAAATAAAGAATAAAAATGTCTCGTAAACAGACCTCCTTTATCCAGGAGGAATCAAATCCACCTAACTGCTGAAATCCAGTGATCGATTCCTTTGAACAACCAGAAGCACTCCCCGAAGGGCTACACCAGACTAGTCAACCACCTTCTTCTACTGCCTTCGTTTGTTGACAACACCTGGGAACAATTGGAGAATACGAAAGAAAACAATTCAATTGCATCCACTAGAAAGATTTCTATAGGACAAAAATATCGATGTTGCATGGAACAGACTAGATGTTGCATGGAACAGATTTGGTCACATTGTGAGCTGACTTTGTGGTCCAGATGGAAAGGCTTGCACGAACACAGATTGCTGAGTCAACCAGTTACATAAATAGAAATTAGGGTTGCTTGACGGCGGGCACGTTCAGGTAACTTTTTGCATGTCATAGACGCCAATCTTAGTTAATATTCGGATACGTTCATTTGCGTTTCAAAATCGATTAAGAAGCGAAACCACAAAGTCATTGTGTCTTGCGCAACAGGTAAGGTACCTGGCACTGTCCAACAATTGCGAGGCCTATCTTTTCATTTCGGTGGTTATTTCATGGGCCTCTATCAGTGCGAAATTATAAAGCAATTATGAAGCAATTATGAAGCAATTATGAAGCAATTATGAAGCAATTATTAAGCAATTATGAAGCAATTATGAAGCAATTATGAAGCAATTATGAAGCAATTATGAAGCAATTATGAAGCAATTATGAAGCAATTATGAAGCAATTGAAGCAATTATGAAGCAATTATGAAGGAATTATGAAGCAATTATGAAGCATGTCAAAGGCACTGTCATTAGCAGGTCGGGGGAAAGTTTTACTACCCCCTGAAATGGTACCCGGCCACTGCGCAAATAACTCAATATGTTATGCACCAAATAGTGGAAACCAGGGCTTTTTTTTTCAAGAATCGCACATTTCTATTCCTCTGCCTTAATTTTGCTCGTCGTCAGCGGTGAGAAATTGAATTTAGTAAATTGAGTGGTCAAAGGGTTTAGATGATGCAGTCGCCATTAATAAGGATATTCCTGTTAGCCTGAATGGTATTCAAAATGTGATGGCTTTCGGAAATGAGCCTGCCATTAGAACATTATATGGCAATGGAAGGCCTGCCATTGCCATCAAGCCTGCCAAATAGAAAGCTTGCTCTCTTCCTACTTACAAGTTTGCTGCTAAAAAACGGGAGAGTTAGCCATTTGCACCAGGCTTTCAGCAAACCATTCAAAGGATGCCACTGAAATCACACAGGGCTTATTCCGCAACTAACCCTGCAGCCGGTGGCATTCTTTTTTACAAGCGCAGGTCAAATTGATAAAATTGATTTCAAAGTAGCTGCACAATTTAAAAAATTTGACGGAAAGATGCATGAAGACACATTCAGGTTTATCTGTTCGATTTCCCAATTTGCGAAACCATCATGCAGCGGTCAGAAAGCATGTTTTTCGAAAACATTAAATTCCTTTTGCTCTATGACGCGCTATTTAGGTTTTTCATCTCATCCATCGCTTCAGGGTCTTGTGGATTTCAAAGATTCTTTTCTAAAATGGCCCATGCTAAAGGCCCATGCAGTTCTCCTGTTTAAATCCGTCTATAAAGGGCAGTTCTGGAGCAACTCTGGGGCTGGGCATTGTCACGTTACTAACCTAATTTTATGAGATGTTTCCATAGTGATAGATGTTCATTGTGGCGAATCACATTTTCGAAACGTGTTTATTTCGACGCTCAAAATTGCTGAGAATGCACATGTCGATGAAACACATTATTCAGCGCTCATCTGGGACTCAATACTTATTTGGACGAATACAAATTCCTGGAATGACATTATGACATCAGGATGTTTCGTGTTCCTGCACTTTGGCACTCAGCAGTTTGGTTTTGTGATGTTTTCGGTATTTTGTTACATTTGCGGGAGCGTGCATTTGTCTTTTTTGGTGGTTTGAAATTTGGACGTTGAGTGCATGAAAGGGCGAAAATTTACATTGCAGTGCTTGATAGTTTGTGACTGTGATAAATCACCCTCGCTTCTTCTGATTTGGCTTAATGCCCATGTAGCACAGATTTACATTCTACACAAAAGGCGATTTTTGTGTAACACTGGGGATGAAAGCTGTAGCACTAGGATACCATTCTTTAACAATCTTCGTCCATTTCTGCGAATTACATTCCCTAGACGTTTAAATCGGAGAATGCACATTTTAGAGAATGTATATTTCGTAGTAAAATATTTCGACAACTTCCATCTAAAGCTATAGGGCCATGTGGCAAAAAAGCGGGTCGTCGTCCGTGTGGGTCCAATCAGGAGCTTCTAAAATCCCTTTCAACACACAAATTAGCTACTTTCCATTAGCGGTAAACATGGCATAAATTATAATCCTGACAGTGCTTCCAACTTACGGATAGTGACAGGCGCCCAGAGAGGGCGCGGTTCCACAATCTATAGAAGTGACCGGAATCAGTGTTAAACTCCGCCTACAGCCCACATTGCAGCTATCTAGCAACCCCATATGGGTGTATTGTAGACACCTTTGATTATCTGGGCTGGATACTATTGACACAACAAACCTGTCAGAGCCAGAGCTTAAATATGACTTACATATTCTCACAATGTACAGAAATGACCGGAATCAGTGTTAAACTGCGCCAGTAGCCCACATTGCAGCTATATAGCAACCCCATGGCTTCATTGGAGAAAGCCTTGATGCTCAGGGCTGGCTACTATTGACACAACAAACCTGTCAGAGCCAGAGCTTAAATATGGCTCACACATTCTGTCTGAAAACGGCCAGTCGGTAATTAATCCTAAAAGAGCCTCTGTGAAGCAACAATCCGCCACCGAAGGGAGAGAATTTACCAAAAAGTCTGCTTTCGACATCTCCTTTACTTGTGCGAATGTGCGAAGCAATACCCAGCAGTTCTGCATATCAGACTCGTGGTGTTCTCGAGTTTTTGCAAAAACATTGTGCTGCTGCAATAATCAACTATCAAGTTGCTGCCCGCAGAAGTGGGCCAATAATGTGAGCAAACGATTAGTACATACCTAGCGTTTTAGAGCTGTGGCACGCGTCAAAGGGAGGATCATTTCCGGATCGGAATAATCGCCTTTTTCGGGTCTATACGGAGTTTACCAAAAGTCCTCGAACACAGGCGATACTTTAAAGGGCCTGTTATTGCATGGGCCATCTAATATCATCAGACTTGGTGCAACTTCACGCCTCACACGAGTGTCATGATATTTTGCGGCGTATGCAGTCTTTGATGCGCCGCAAAATGGAGCCTGAGTTAATTATGAACTCCCATGTTCGAAGTCGTTTTTGATAAGGAGTGTATATTTGGCAAATTAGGTTTTGGCACCTTGGCAAATTTGGTTGAAGAGCAAGTTTCGCGTCGTTTATCCCAACTTGACGTGCAGTCTGGATGTTACGTTTCGAGGTCGTTGGATATGGCACCTGCGCCCCATTGAGGTGCTACTCTCCCCAGGATGACGAATTTCTTTCTGTCAAGATATATCCTGGAACAAGTTAAAAAAGCTAAGCCAGCCAACTTCCTTTCATTAGGAAGTGTTGTGGACGAGGCCCGTAATTTTCCTCAAAACCCAGGATGCAGTACTGATGTATCAAAAATGTAGGCGAGCATCTTCGCAAGTGCGAACACACCGGTGAACGCAGCTGCACAAAATTACAAATCCATGCCGGTTCACCCCGTATAAGTAGTTCTATGCTATCAGTGTTGCAAGCTTGGGTTGTCAATATGAATTTGCCCAAAAGTCCGCAATATGCATAAAGTCATCCCTATATTGAAATCAAACGACAACAACTGAAAGGGAAAAATGAGCTAACAATGAAAGAAAAAAATTACGAGCAGGTGTTTGGAAAGGAGAGGAACAACTAACTGAAGCTTAATCGAGGGATATTACTGAAAGGAAGAAAAAATCTGCATGCAGTAACGAGCATTTTGAACGAAGCTGCAGCATCAGTTTGAAACCTTCGATCTTCTACCGCTCACAAGGAGAGTGAGCTCTTAAACATATTCGATGATGGGCTTATCGGTGAGCTAAATTAAAGCATTGTACCAATCCAATGTACATGCGGTTCAAGTATCGATGTAGGCCCCACTGGAGCTAATTAATCAAATAAAATAAAAATCAAATAAAACTGACCTCCTGTATCCACACCGATTGATCAGAAGCTGGCAATCAAACTTCTGAACGATGCTCAGCAAATTCGACAGCGACAAATCCACCTCACTGCTGAAGTAGAGTATCCGACGATTCCAGCCGCTTGAACAACCGGGAGCACACCCCAAAGGGCTGCACGAGACTAATCACCCCCTTCTCCTGCTGCCTTCTGTGGCTTGACAAACCTGGAAATAAATATATTCAATTATTCAATAAAAATTATTCGATGGCATCCACTAGAAAGATTTTCTAAGGGACAAAAATTTGTAGATGTTGATCGGAACAGATGTGAATATTCTGTGAGGGGAATTAGGCACGTACATTACGAGGCTTGCTCGACCGCATATTGCTGAGTCAACCACTTACGTAAGTAGAAATTAAGAGTCATTGGCGGTGGGTACATGCTGGTGGTTCCACCAGCAGGTCATTAAGCCAGGCTGCGCATGCAAGGCCTGCTGGAGTGCCTGAATGAAAAAATTAGCAAAAGGCTTTTCGTTTCGATAGCCTGATCAATTATGATAATTTCCGAAGCCATTCTAAAGGATGTTTCAGAAGTTCTTATCAGACTGCATTTCCTTTTGTGATGTTGTATTTTCTACTAGTTTGTGAAATACTGAGTTGTGAAAGGAATAAGTTCATAAAGTTCGTAAAGATCAGTCAGAAATCATAACTGTAATGTGCATACTAGGTATTCATCAGTAATTCTGTCCAAAATTATTTGTCTCATATTGGCTTCAATGCAATCATCTTTTTATTTTTGCCTGACAAGGAGCAACATTTCAGGCGTGAAGTCATGAATGGTGTCAGTTATTCCGTTTTCTAGTTCTTTCAAGTTCTGGTGAGGGGTTTCATAAACCTTTCCTTCAACAAAACCCCAAGAAAAAGTCGAAGAACGTCAGATCAGGGTTGCTTGTTGGTCTTTTCTTGTTGGTCAATTCAGCCGGAACTTCCAATCCGCCGTTGGGAAAAATTTGCATTTAGGCACTGCCGTGCCGTACCACTAAACATTATCTAGTCGCACTACATAAACACATCCACATAAACGAAAACTCCTGAATAACTGCGAAAAAAATAAAAAATTAAACCTGACCATGACTTCTGAAATACAAGTATATTGATGTCAAAGGCACTGTCATTAGCAGGTCGAGGAACATTTTTTTACCTGTTTTCCCAAAGCTGATCCTTGTTTCCCAGTTCCATCGTCAAGCCTTACCGACTAGTTTAGGTTTTCCGAACTGAATGGATAGCCCAATTTCCCAGCGTTTTTGAAAGATTCCCACTGAGGAATCTCTGAAAACAGATTGTGGTTTCAAGCGCCGCCATTTTATACATACCAACATACATGATGCTGGGTTTCATCACCTATTCGTCTAATATTCAATTCGTCTAAAACCCAATTCGTCTAAAATTGCCGTTTTCCTGACTCATCCATCTGCCCCGATTCCTATAAACCAGTGCAAACTGCCTTTGGGGAACAGCCGAATTTTTCGACGAGTTCGTGATATGTGTCAAGGTTGGGGTGCGCACATTTTCCTGCGGTTTTCTTTTGCGGGCTTTATGATGAGTCTAGGATGCTCCCCTGTGCGAAGTCTTATTTACGGAATCCATCGGGAACAGTGGAACCTTCACTGGCTCTACAGGGTAGCATTCTAGGCCCGCTTCTGTTCACTATTCACTAAATGATTTTGCTGACTCAGATTCCTCCCGTATCCGTCTATTTTGTGCCGACTGCATAGTATAAATTCAGTTATGAACAATTTTGAGGACTGTTCAAAACTCCAAGCAGATAGTATTGTTGATTGGTGTGCAAAAGCGTCGATGGCATTGATAAATATTGCAGAAATCATTTTAGTGTTGTCCTTCAATAAATAGCGTATTAAAATCTTGTTCGCAAAGTCGAAAATTTGTCTCAAAGCTCATCCATCACTCTCTCCATGGATAAAAAACGGGATTTGGTGACTTTGCATCCAGACAACTCGAAGTTTTTAACACTTCTTGCAGGTTTTTTGTATTTGCGCCAAGTTTCATTTTGTGCTTTTGCTGTTTTCGAAGGAGCAGTGTTTTGTGTGTTTTGCTTTGTGCTGTGAAATTGCCGATTTGATTCCAAGAGGTGTGCCTAATTTTATTTAAAAAGTTTCAAGAACTTTTTGCTGTCTTTCTAGTGTTAACGCTTGTTTTTAACTTATAAAACATTTCATGGTGGCGAGTTTTCATTAACTGCCAGGAGCCCAAAACTGATTCGTACTTGTGCACCCCTTCCTGATCGCTCCTGACGTTTAGCTCAATTTTAATAAAAAACGGGATAAACCCATGGAGCAAGTCGGCTCAATTCCTCTAAAATCACAATGACCTTGAAATTCAAAAATGACCCTGCCGGCGCAATTGACATAATATTTATTTTAGACTAATCGGGTATTAGAGGAATTGGGGTGACAGGCAGAACTGATGCTGCCCACTGCGCCTCTTTCGACGACAGCCATTCCCCACCATTGTCGCCTGACGTTCTAGGAGAGAGTCATCTTAGGAAGCCCCTCCTTGAATGCAGGATTGTCAACATCTGAGGTGCTCCCCTGCCTCCGTAATAAAAATGCATTTTGCCATGAAGAATGGAGTGCCACTGTCACAGGAATGCAGCTCCCTTCGACCAAGCCTGACCTGATCAGAACATTGTGATTCACACCACTAACATTAAACCGAAGATGGCTTCGGTTGCTGTGGATGGCCATCCCAAATCGGAGGTTGCTGACAAGTGATGTTCTGGCAAATGTCTATTCGGGAGAACAGCTAATACATTGCCGAGATCGGATATGCTCGCTTTTTCAGTTTGCGACAAATATTTTCATTTTAAATCTGCTTCAAATGCCTAAACATTAGTTCGAAAGCGAAGATCTATTTCTGGCTTTGTGAAACCCGTATTGATCGCCTAAAAAGACACACTGTCATTTTAGACAGCATTCCTAAGCTCGCAGCCACTGTAGATAACCTAAAAGCCATTTGTGCTGATCCACAAACATCTGTGTCATCCCTTCCAGAGATCACACACAAGATCTCAGGCATTGAAGGCCAGTTCAATTCACGTGTGTTCCATCTTCATTTAACCTGCAGCTGACACGCCTGTGCGACATTCGCCACCTAAGCCATCATCAAAACGCTGCGGTGCGTCAGGCCTGAAATCTGCAGGTGACGCCTGCATTCCAAATGATAAGGCAGAACCGAGTGGCATGGTTGGGAATGTGTCGTTAGCTGATGACCAACCTTTTGCCATTGTTGGGAGGCACACCTCGTACATAACTCGATGCAGGCAAACTTTGACCTAAAATGCTGGCCTGTACACCGAGCTATCAGACTTCTGCATTAGTTGCTCCACCAAGGCGCAACCAAACAGAAAAGCATCACTCAAGGCGCCTTTCTCCCGCTCGTGAAAAGGCAGCAAATACAAACCCATTCCACAGTTTCTCCCAGATTTGCGGCCGTGAAAATGCCCTCTGCCGCTTTCAACTAAAGTCATTATTCCCGAAACACCCGGTCGAGTCCTGAGTCATGGTCCTCTCATGTGACTCTTCGAAGTCTCCGTCAGGTGAATGTGAATGCAAGGCAGCGGAAAAGCTTCTCTTTTCGCAAACCGAATGACAATGTTCTAATTCTTGGTGATTCGATGGTTAATCACACACCGGGGTATCTAAATTGTGACCGTATCTTCGTTTGTCATTGCCTGGGTGTATCATTCGCCAAAGGACAGAATTCGTTAGAAGAAACGCCGACGCCCTCAACGGGATTAAATGTGTCGTGATTGAAGCCATCTCCAACAACATGTCAGGGTATCAGGCGACGAAAGAGATCATTCTGGAATTCGACATTCTCGTCAAAAATATTGTAAGTATTGCTCAAAATGTGCACGTTTGTGTGATGGGAATACCTCAGAGGAAAGATGCCCGGGCAAGGCTAACTTATGAAATTAATCGTTTAATTGGACACAATTCTTCCTTAAATGGATGTTTTTTCGTGGATATTAATTTTTCCCTTAGTCCTGTCTGGTTTGAGCCTGATGGAGTTCATCTGAGCTCTTTTGGATGCCGCTGTTTTTGTGTACATTTAGAACAAGAACATCGTCTCTTGCACAATCTGTTGTTTCAGGACTGACGCGATGAGAAAATATTTGTTTTTTGATCACCACATTTGCTCAGTTATGCACACGATCTCATAAGGCCCAATTTTGTACTTGAGGCGTCTCC
>JASGXE010003838.1:0-25064 GCA_030068105.1 Sinentomon sp. SZTP_YWyxl
AAGAGACGTTTTTCACCGGTTTTTGGGCCGTTATTGCGTAGCAATGAGGGGTCGGATCACATTTGTTTGCGGAAACACTTTTCGTTCAGAGTACTGTGGGGAATCTGTCCTCGAAAAATGGTATTTCTACGATAACCCACTCTCTTCATATCTCAGTAAAATCAAGACCACCACAATTTGGGCTCTTGGATTTTGGGGCCACTGCGTGGAAGTGGCGGGTATGAGCGTGTTTTGTCATTGAACATTTTATATTTCGCTTACTCCGTAAAACCTGTGCTGGAAATTTGACGTTTCTATGGTGAAATATACCTACCCCATGCATAACTACCCCAAACAGGCTCATTTTGGGGGGCTTTGGGGGGCATTATACATGGGGGGTCGGATCATTTTTCCACTGTTTAAGTTCGATTTGTATGGTCCTGAGGAATCTATTCTGAAATTTTGGTGGTTGATTTACGGGACACCCTGTTTTCTGGGGGCCATGAAACCCTATTCTCATGCTGGGACTTTTGTTTGACCTTGTATGCAAATACACAAACTGTGCACCATCATAGAAGATTCCGAACCACATGGTAATTAGCGTAATAATTTATCGTTTAAAATAATTTACAATAATTTTTGCCTTGCGAACATTAGATATGAGATGAGCTTATAGATATATATCTTCTCGCTCCAGTCCAGTTTAAACCATCTACGCAGAAACGCCGATTTTACACTTATAGTGCAAGCAAACACATGAAATCGGCCATGTGGAATGCAGCGAGAAATCACGTAAAATTTCACTGGTGAACGCGGTGTCACTCTATTCTCCTGATTAAACTTAAAATTGGCACAGCATGAATAATGTCAAGATGCTTCAAGGTCAGGCATCTTGATAAGGAACTTCGGTTGAACACATGAAACGGCAGCCTGCATGCAATCCATGAAGCTGCCTCTCTGTCGGTGCAGCTTTCTCTCCCGATAAATTCTGAAAATGATTGATTCCTTGCCTTCTTGAGATGAGAATTTCTCATCATATCCTAGCTCTTGTGGGTACAGCTTCTTGCAGTCGTCGTTTGGATTGATTTCCGCCAGGGCACTGGAGATTTTGGTCGTCAGACGAAAACTTCTGTTTTTCAGTTTGACAGTTCGCATTGGGCTGTATGAAGTCGTTTAACAGCTGGAACACTTTTCTGCTTTAAGGTCCACCGCCGGAACTATCAAAAACTGGGCCATTCGAAATATTGGCCTATTGTTCTGAGGACAAGTTTGACTAAATTTTTTTAGGTATATTTCGCACCAATGTTCTGAGAGCCGAAATAGTCTATCTGGTTTCTGGAAGTAGGTTTCTGGAAGTAGGTTTCTGGAAGTAGGTTTCTGGAAGTAGGTTTCTGGAAGTAGGTTTCTGGAAGTAGGTTTCTGGAAGTAGGTTTCTGGAAGTAGGTTTCTGGAAGTAGGTTTCTGGAAGTAGGTTTCTGGAAGTAGGTTTCTGGAAGTAGGTTTCTGTAAGTAGGTTTCGGAAGTAGGTTTCGGAAGTAGGTTTCTGGAACTTGATCAACCAGCAAGATGAAACCACACAAATATGACATCCTTCCGATTGTGCAGGCGAAGAATGCCAAATTAAACGCAGAAACAAAAACTTCAACGTGCCGCTTCCCCACAGAATGACCTTCATTTTGGAATACTACATTATCCGCGCCTTTTATCAAATGCTCCACAGACACACAAACCCAGATCTGCTCTCCAATAACCAATCCAGGCTTTAATGTGCGAGCGCCCCAGCTCCGATCTCATATGGCTGCGCTTACAAACTATTTGATGGTCCAATCAGAAATCTCCATCAAAATGTGTCACCGCAATCTCATTATTTTATTTGTATCTATGAATTTACTACATTCCCCTCCTCGATAATAAGTATATAGGCCAATAGTTGTTCCTAGCAATGGGATCTATTTATACAACTATTTTAACGGATTGAACTTTCTCTTTGATAGACGGCGAGATCGAGTGAGGTGGAACCCTCTGGAGGAATATCTTAGAAGCATGGACCAAAATTTTAAATCAATTCAAAGCTTGTGAGTTGGGATGTGTTGGGGATGCATATACCTGTGGGTATCATGCACAACAAATGAGGACAAGGTAACAGATACCTGCATTGACCAAGGGATAAGTGCATATGGAGCATTTTTAATGCCAAATTCCTGTTTCCTTGCAGCAGGCGCGCCGTGAAAGGCTTCTGTAAAGAGATTCCATTTTTCTTCAGTGTCGATTTAACTGGAGTAACGGGAGTAAGATTTAACTGTAAGCTCGATTGGACGGGCCACATTCAGATGGTGACCGCAAAAGCCAACAGGGCGCTATATTTTGTGAAACGAAATTATCGAAAATGCCCGAAAGTTATCAGAGAGCTCGCTTATATTAGTCTTGTAAGACCAGTCCTGGAGTATGCTGTCAGGGCTTGGGATCCTTGGGTTGCCGCACAAGTTGCAGCGGTTGAAAAGATCCAGCGCAGAGCAGCGCGGTTTGTCCTGGCGGACTATAGGCGCCAGAGTAGCGTGACAGGGATGTTGTCTCTGCTGGGCTGGAAGACATTGAGTGAAAGAAGAAGGAGTTTTCGTCTGTGCGGGATAGCCCAAATTCTTGCAAAAGTGGGAAGGTGGGAGGATATGCTCCCTTCTATTGACCCGCCTACGTATCTTTCTCGTAAGGATCATGACTTTAAGCTACGTTTGAGGCAATTTCGTAAAGATGTGGGAAAATTTTCATTCTTGGGAAGATCTATAACTGAGTGGAATTCCCTATCGGCGGACATTTTTGAGGATCCGCTAAGTTTAGATATTCTCATGAAACGCCTATAGAAAGCGGGAACCGATAAAGGAGTACCGGTCAACATGTTTTGGTCGCTTGTATAGTTGACACGTGACAACATGCATTCACATGTGTTTGTTGTAAATTCTTTTACCCTTTGCTTTTGTGTGCATAATTCTTGATGTAAATGTGTGCTATTTTTCAATAGGAGGCAACTCCGACGAATAAAGAATTGAATTGAATTGATTTAATTTGGTATTTATTTATTTCAAAATTTTGCACCGAAAAAAAACATTCTGATCGAGGATACATATAGATCTGAAAAACCATCAAAACAAAATAAGAAAAACATTTCGATGATAATGACGGCAAAGTGGAGAACAAACCAAAAATGGTGAAAGCAAAAGCGTGATGAACTCTTGGCTTGGAATACCTGAGGTACCCAGTGGAGTAGACTGACGGAGGAGCGGAGGATTTTGTTGGCAGGGAATTCCACTCACGAGCAGTCCGGTTGAAAACCCGCTAATATTTTGTGAAATCACTGAAAGGGAAGACCACGTGGTAATTGTGTTCAGAACGCCTTGGAGACAAAACAACAGAAGACGATGGTAGCAGGGACATTCGAATTTTTTTCATTGATTATGGCCTGGAGGAGTGTAAATCTTGATGTCGAAAAGGGGGATCTTGAACGGCAAGTGCTTTCAGCATGTCCGTGACGCTTGCATGACCAGCGCTGACAAATTGAGCAGATTGTCTCCGAATCTTAACCTGCAATGAAATATCAGAAGCGAGGAATGGAGTATGGGATCCATTCCTCGCTTCGTATGCATACTCAAATTAGGGTAAAATTAAGTTCTTGTAAGCTCTGAGTCGGGACTCTTTTCAGGCATTTCTTAAGGTCTCCTAATGAAACCAAGGGTTTAACTTGCTTTACAATTTCTTTACAATTACTTGCTTCTTTAGAATTTACCATTTGGCACCTAAACTGCACTTTTTCAAAAAACTCTGTGTTTATTTTGGTTTAATCTCTCGTGCAGGACAACAAAAGCATTTTTGGCTGAGGGTCACAGCTTTTTAATGTAATTTTTAACTGATGTAAATGTTGCTTCTGTTCTGTCTGTTCTTTCTTCATTATTATTTTGACTCAATTTGTCTTTCAATATTTGCACTGATAAAAAAATAAAAATTATGCAGAATTGAATTGAATTGAATTGAATTGAATTGAATTATTTCCCTTAACTTGAAGTAGGGCCTATGTGGTCATTGATGGTCATCGAATGCATTCAACACCATCTTCTAAAGACAGATTTTCTTCATTCGGTGATCAGAGACAAAATCCCAATTCAACGCATTTTCATACCGGACACCCTGTACCAGGGAAAAAGAAAGCGAATGACCCAGTTCGGCGTCGTCCAAGCGTTCTCCAAATACAATCCAAAAATTAGACACGCCGGATCAATCACGCTGATCAATGTTGCCAAAAGATATAGAACATCGTGATCAAAACACGCAAACATCAAAATCTCTGAGGAAGGAAAGGATTCATTTTCTAGCTGCCTAAGGATTTATTGCTACCTTTGGTTTTGGCGGTCGGTCGGTGAACCGCACAATAGAAAAAACTGCCGCAGAACCGCACAATAGAAAAGTCTGCGTTCGCTAAACAGCTAGACAAACAGCTAGACACCGGCAGAAAAGTTTTTTTTATAGGATTGATACATTCAGACTTTTATTTGAAGAAAGGCTTTTTAATTTTATTTTTCAGAAACTTATTTCTTGTTCTTAATTCAATATTTCAATGTTTTTTCATTTGTTCTTATTTTCAACATTTCAACATTTCAATGTTTATTTTCAATATTTCAACTTTCAATTTTCTGCACACCAATTAGGCTATTGTTTTTTTTTTTTCTATTGTCTGTTTTCTATTTTCGATTTTCGACGATTTTCAATGTACGATTTACGATTTCCGATTTTCCATTTTCAATTTCCGATTTTCCATTTTCAATTTCACATTCTCCATTCACCATTCTCCATTCTCCATTTTCAATTTTCGATTTTCGAATTTCCATTTTCGATTTTCGATTTTCAATATTCAATTTTTTGATTTTCGATTTTCGATTTTCCATATTCCATTTGCCATTTTCCATTTAACAATTTCCCATTTCCATTTTTTATTTTCCATTTTCCAGCTTCCACTTTCCATTTTCAATTTTCCATTTTCCACTTTCCACTTCCCACTCTGTTTTCAGTTTTCTATTTTATATTTTCTGTTTTCTATTTTATAAAATTCCTCTATTCTCTATGTTCTATTTTCTATTTTCTATATTCCAATGTCATTTCCATTTTCCATACCTCAGTTTTCCTTTTCCATTTCTATTTCCATTCCATTTCAATTTTTATTCAATTGTGAAATATTTTATTCATGTTTTCAACAAAAATAATTCAATGTTCATATTTTTTCAGAATGGAGCGTTGGCTCCGGCGGTTAGGGTGGTCCGTTATTTTTTGCCACTTTTCGGTCTCGGACTTGCCACCGAATCTTATCTTGTCTTCGAATTTTTTTTCTCTTCTTGCCATTATTATGTTTGCTGTTCCATGTAAAAATTTTCGCCCTTCCATCCTCTTTCGCACTTTTTAATTTTTTTTTTCCACAAAACATTGTATTTGTGGAGTAAATAAAGATTGATTGATTTACATGTTTCTTTTCATGTTTCACATCTCATTTTTGGATTTCATATAGACATAAATATTTGAAAAAAAAACTTTCATTTCAACGGTATATGCATTTGAATAATGATCAATAACTTTCCTGATGGGTACTTTTTGTGGAGCCGGACATCTGACCGCCGTTGAAATCTGGCCGTAGGACATCTGCCTTCGGTCGGGTCAATGAATGCCACATAAGGGTAATTAGTTTAGATTGGGTAAGATACGGTTTAGGAAGGTGCCGCGGGGATTTATCCAGCGTCTAGATGTCCGAGAACCGTACCTTTTTCATCGAGATTTGAGCAGTCGTTTTAAGTGAGTGTCAACTTCTGCGATATCGTTGTCTGAAACTACTATAGGAGTAAAAATTCTCCCCGCTGCATATATCCACATCTCGCTGACCGAAACGTCTTTGGTCCCATCGACTTTCTTTCTCGGAGTTTTAAACAGGTTTACAGAAAAATGGCACTTTGTGTTGCAAGGTTTCCCGTCGATTATCAACAAGTTTTGGGGGCAAGACACGACTTTTTTCCTTTTCAAACCATCTCTCATGTGACAAAATGATCAGCAGCAACTGCATCACTGAATGACCGACTGACTTGTTAAGCGCAAGAACAGAAACACCGTGTCTTTTTCATTCATGGAAAATACGAGTATCTCCCAAATGTTTAGATAAATATGCCACATATTTTTGGATAAGGTGATGGGATTGAATCTTCCCAAAAAGTCAGTCAGAAGAAAACAAAATTACTCGCCCTGCGCCATCCCAGGCCCGACTGAAATGGTCTGAAAAATCGCAGGCTGAGCTACGCAGGCACCGGCGATCTGCGGGTAAAATCTCGATAGAATAAGCATAATTGGTGCGGGAGACTGAGTAGGCCATGAGCGCATGCTCAATTTCCCTAATTTGAAGTCACATTACGAGGAAATTTTATTCCAGCCACATCGCATTTTGGCACACACATTTTCAGCTCGATCGTGTACACCGACATGTCAGTGAGGAGGTGAAAACTCAGAGCAGGTGTGTTCCAGTTCGAGTGAATAAAACACATAAAACATTTAACCTGATCAGCATAAAAATGTCTGACTGTCTGGCATGGGAGGAGCTTATATGCAAACTTACGACTTTCGCGCGAAATGTGACATGCATGCTGCAGGCAGAGTGCATGCAGAAAATCACAAGCGTGTTTTTTAACCTCTCAAACGACTGGGTTGAAACGCTGGATGGGCCTAACTACCGAGATACCAAAAAATTCGCTTCGCCAGGTGATCTCCAGCTATTTTCAGTGCGCGGGACGTGAACTTGCAAGCACCATTTTCCACACAAAACAAATTCATAAGCGATTTTGGCGCCAAGAACGGTGGGCACATTTTGAATTCCTTCCCAATTCTTGAAAATGACCCAAACAGAAAGCTTCCAAAAATGGAATCATACTTTTGACTTGCCCGGTCACTCTAGGGGAGGGAAAAGAGCACACACATAATATGACCTTGCGTTTTGTTTTGAAAGCACGCAGCGCAGTGCATCCAAGCTGAGTGATGAAACGTTATTTATCGTCGGTTTTTTACTGCAGCGAATGTCTGTTACATATATTTCTGCGATGAAGTGACGCATAAAATTTCTGTGGCACAAACAACGAGGTATAACTCCGCCACAAACGCTGCTGTAACAACATGAAAGGCAGATGAGCAAGTTTCTAAAAATGAATCGCGAATAATGCGTCCATTTACCATGCAAAACAGGCTTTTCGAAAAAAAATAAGACAGGACTGCTGCCCTCATCTATTTGTTCTCATCAGCAAAAAGGGTCTCCTGGCGAAATCGGATTCAGATCCTCGATTTCCCATCTGATAAGGCCCAACTGTGCCCACAAATATTAGCAAATTGCATCTTTTGGTAAGCACCCGCGGGGATGGAAACACATCTCGATTGGCGGTCACTAAACCGACCACATTTTTTGAAAGAGTGGTTTCTCCTGAAAAATTTGAATTGAATTTGAATTATAATCAGCCCAATTTGTATACGCACACAAACAGACATGGTAAGAAAGAAAACTAATGATCGTAGTGTAAAAAAGAACTCCAAAGAACAAAGAAACAATAGGACCTACAAGACAAAGGTCACCTTGCGCCACTGGGGCAGCCAAGAGCGGCGAAGAATTTCACTGTCAAGGGGGAACACAGGACCGGGTCTGGAAGAGCATTCCATTCTTCAACAGCTCTCCCAAGAAATGAGTGCTTTCCAACGTCCTTTTTGAATGACCGAAGCCGGACCTTGAGAAAGTGATCATCGCGAGCAAAAAAAGAAGGGACATTTATGGCACAAAAATTCACCTCGTCCCCCAGAGTTCAGAGCCCAAAATTCGTTGCTCCCTTATCTCAGAAAGAGTTTTACATCCAAGTCTTTTAATCATTTTAGTGACACTATTTGCATCTTTCATTTGTCCCCAGCCACAAAACGGGCTGCTTGCTCCCCAAATATCACAATGGCCTTGGAATGCTCACCAAATTACCTGAAACGGGCTCCCCAAATGTTACAAATCGATAGTTTGAGAGATCTCTTTTGGGAGGAACAACACATTTTTCTCCGGGCTCCTTTTTCCAACTTCGTTGGGGACTGATGGAACGACCGAGAGCTGCTGCAACATCGCAAAATGAGTTACAAAGTGCACCAAAAAGGTCAAGATGTTTTGGCAACGTGCGCTGATTTCTCTTTTTTCTCGTTCCCGCGTTCTTGATTGCAGCATCGTTTTAACGTTTTTGTTCTGCATGATTTTCATCTTGACGACCGGAAAAAATGGATCAACACAACAAAGTGTCACCTTCTTCGCTGATGGGGAACATGCAGAACTATTCTCGTACCCACACACACACACCCACGGCAAAATGGGCTCATTTTATGGGCTTTGGGTGCCATATATATCTGAAATGGTGGTGGGGTTTGACGCACATGTTATCACTTGGTCAAGTTTGATTTCGGCACAGACAAAAAGAACGCACATCCATTATAAAGATCGCCGACGGAAGAATCACCCTGCAGAACATCAGACTTGTATAGCACTTGCAATTTTCTGTTTTCAATTTCTGTAACGTGAAATGTCATACTGCCATATGAATTTGTTTGAAGTTAGGGTGACAATTTCCCATGCAGCTCGCCGGTGGAGAGAAACACTTGCCAAACGGCATAACAGTTCCCTGCAATTTTACATATCTAATTCCAACAATTCATCAGAAGCACCAAAGGCAAATATCAAATCCATCCAAAAGGCAGGAAGCTTTTCTCGGACATCCTGTGCGTGGTGTGTTTTCATGGCGGCTTGCGCAGATGAGAGAGAAGTTTGGTGGCGGATGATCGTAAATTTGTCGTTTTGTGGACGTTTATGGCATTTATAAAGCCTTCCAGATTCGAATGAATGTGTACGTAGGTACACATATATACGAAGTGGTCCTGCACATCGCGTCATACAGTCGAACCTATACAATACGATTCATGTTCGCTTCACATGAACTCTGTAACAACTTCGTTTACTCCATCGTCTGAAAGAGTTGCAACAGTTCTGTTGGCATTTATAGAGTATGCAAATTTCCACTGAACAAAAACAGTATTTTCGATGTACAATGTGCATCAAAGATTCATGACAACTGCGATTTATAAATGGCCAGTTTCCTTATTGGGTAGAAGACCCCCCCCCCCGAAATGTTTGTCAGCTGATCCCTTCTCGATCATAGCATCCATCTCGAAAGCTCCAAAAAATCAAAACGTCGGCAAATTGAAATCAGGCCAACCAAAACATTTGCTGCCAAAATGGATGAAAGTATGCGACGATTTCATCTCTTAACCCTTCGTCATTTGGCTCCCGTGTATCGAAGTCACTAACGGCAGCGAGATCCATAGTCGAGGATTCATAATCATCATTGCCATTGTGAGCTGACAGCCATTCAGCCGGTGGCTCGGCCGTTGGCTCTATTGTTTCACAACTTGGGCTCGCAAGGAGAACAATGCCCCATAATCGTAGCCCAACTCCGCTCTGCATTCAACTGGGTTAAGCTTACCTCCGAGTTGTGAGAGGAAAATCTAGCAATTTAAAACAATGTTAATTTTTCCCTCGTGACTTGGAGGTAAGCTTAACCCTCGACTAGATCTGCCGCCGTAAGGATTTTAACCTTTCAACTCTCTTCAGCCATCTAACTTCAGCAAGTACATTGAAAAAACGCTCAAATTTGATTACAGTCAAAAGAATTGAGGTTGAAATGACAAAATTAAGACTTTGGAAGTTGATCAAGTTGAATGGATGTGCCATAATGGCCACAGAAACGGGAATTTTAAAAATTGGCCTAAATGAAATCCACAGAGGTACTGGGGCAAAGTTGACAGATGATTTTGATTTGGCGCATTTGTGCAGAACAAATTCTCCTTCAGGTCAAAAAATTCTGTTCACTTTCCATGTTGAGGTAACATTTCTCAATCTGCCATTACTCTTGGAAAAATGTTTCAGAACGCGAAAGGCAGCATGTCTGATCGGAATATCTGTACAATACAAAAAATTGGTGACATCTTTACACTTTTAAGAATGGCGAAAAAGAGCAATGGTGTTACCGACGGACAAAAGGCCGCAAGTATACCGCGGAAAGAATGGCCACCAATCAAGGTTATTTTACAGTTCAGGCCACCTTAAAATGCAACTAAAGGAAAAGAAAAAATCTGTATTGTTCTTTCAATGAATCTTGTCAGATTCTACACTCTAAATACTAAGTTCAGGTTGGAACACCATATTTTAACATGGGCTTAGATAGGAGGTGTTCTTTTAAGAACATTTGTGGAACACGGTGGATTTTTGGAACACACTGAGTGTTCCATTTGGAACGCTAGAACACACTGAGTGTTCCATTTGCAACACTTAAGGTGTTCCAAATCACTCATGTGTTCCAAATCTGTAACAGGAATGTCACAGATTTGGAACACTAAGTGTGTTCTTGGAACACACTGAGTGTTCCATGAGTGTTCCATAAATGTTCTTAAAAGAACACTTCCTATCTAAGCCTATGTTAAAGTATGGTGTTCCAACCTGAACTTCGTGTTTAGAGTGTAGGATTATTGGATATCCTCGGATAGCACACTTTTTCAAAGATTCAATCTATGATAAGGTGGGCTCGACTTACGTGATGAATGATAATGGCTCTTCGAACAACGTGATGATGCCTATGATCAGAGCCGGTCTTTGGTCCAAAACGACTCATTTCTCCAGTCTGCTCTCGTGGAATCCGATGCGGGCAGCAGGCGATGTGTATCTTCTGCTAAAGAAGTGACCCTTAACATTCTTCCTGAATACCATCAAGGCCATGCTGGAGGTGAATAGGCATTGGGGCACTGAATGTTTTGCTTCGGGCGTCTATTGTGTGGGTGAATGGTCAGGACGATCTCGCTTTTGGCCTTGGATCGCTCCGAAATTCTCACATACTTGTGTCGAAAGAATCCACCAGCTCTCAAGAATCGACTTCCAAAACTCAGGCTTTCATTTTTGTTAATACGAGTATCTCTGTGAAATCATTGTTTTTGTTGGGATATTCTACTCAGGAACATTGATCTACAAGCTGACGAAAACCATTTCTCTTTGTTGGGATATTCAGCTCAGGAATAATAATCTTCAAGTTACACCAATTCTTTTTGGTGGGTATCCACTCAGGAACCTTCTGCAAGCTGACGAACACCAATTTTCGGTGGTATATAACGAATTCGCAAAATCATGGGGACTATTACTGAAATCGGGGATTGCCGCTGAGGCTTGCGAATTGACAATTGATGTCGCAGAAGTCGGATCGCGGGAACTGAGTTGGAGACAATATTTTGTCACGACAAAAACTTCAGGGAACGTTCGTTGGACGACCACAAGCTTGACAAATTCCATATTTTGGCATGTCGACAGCCCAAAGTTAATCTCGGGAGTCACTTTTTGGCACATTCAAAATAAATAAGCACCGCATCCAACTTTTCCGCAAGACACACCCTGATCACTTTCCCAAACATTCCGCAGAACTCTGATTCATGTTTCTGATGGAACAAATTCTCTCCTTCCTTCGAATTCCAACACGCCTTCTGTGAACAGGTGTTGAGCTCAGGGACCAACCGATCAAACTCCTCAGCGACCACCGACTTGTGAATGTCTTTTGCTGTGGAACTGACCCAGTGCCCTACAAGCCTACAGAACTGAAATCCCATAAACACAATTCAAGGTTCTACTCATGTAAAAGGACGGCAAATCATTACACTTTCACCTTCTCAATTCATATGAAATCCTTCCCATTTGTTGCATAATCGACCATCCCTCATTGGCTACAGTGAATTTTACGACATCTGAGTCTGGAAGGCAGAGAATGCTTTGGCCATTGTCTCCATCACTTTGATATCGGTGGATGGCCCAATAAACTCCATAGGGGGTTCAAGAATCCACTCTCCATTTTCTGTTTTTTTTTGGGGACTCCTGCGAAATTGCAATACCGGTGTCCTCTGAGTGAAAGTTCTGACGATAGTTATAACTCTTTGAAAAAAATCGGAGAACAATGTTCGGAGCAGTGAGGCAGATTTTCCTACACAGACACTCGTTATATCCCATCTCTCGCAGACTATAGTTAGGAATGATAACACCATTTATTGTCCGGCATAGAGCAGTTCATCTATAATAGCCTGTATCCTCGTGGGACATTTTTGGTGAGGTTTTCCCAGATTTAATACCATGGGGCCGAATGGGTGGTACCGAATGGTACCACCGAATGCCGAATGGTACCGCCGAAATGGTACCGGCAACACCCTTGACCTGTTTCTGATCAATTTTGAGCCATTTGAGAAGAACGTATCAGTAATTGCTGGAATTTCCGACCACCTGGCTGTCTCCCTAAAGCTTGAATTTAAGATTCCGTTTTCAAGTTCCAGTGCTTTCAAATATACGAAGACATTTATAAATTATGATAGAGCGGATTGGGATGGTTTCTCAACCATACTCTCAGACAACCTTTTTCTGTTTACTGAGCTTTCACTCACTGTGGATTGCAATGAGCTGTGGAATTTTCTTCACAACGTCCTGCTTTCACTCCTGGAGCAAATTCCGAAAAAAGTAAAACAATTGATGTCAGGTGCCCATGGGTAAACGGTAAACTCAGGTCATTGCTTCGGCTGAAGCGTCGCAGATTTAAAGCAGCTTGTCTTTATCCGTGTGATGAGAATTGGGAAAAATATTCCGCCTCCAAGGAAAACGTTTCACTTCTCAACAGCTTTTTGTTCAGGCAGTTTATTGAACGATCTGTACAAACGCCATTCTCTCGCCGCTTCTGGGCCTATCTTCGCCAGAAGAGGAAGGGATCCAGTTCCATTGCAGTGTTATTGTCTGGAGATGGTAAATTGGTAACTGATGATGTCCAAAAGGCCAACACTCTTGTCTCTTCGTTCCAAACAAACTTTATGCAAAACAACCATTCTTCTGCAACTCCCCTCCCCTCTGTGCAGAGACCTCCACTCAAATCCAGCAGCAGCAGCAGTGCAGGAACTGATTTCTCCCTGTTCTTTAATGCGAAGGTGCCTTTTCATTTTAGCAGTCCATCAATATTTTAGGCCCTGTCTGCCATGGGTAACAACAAAGGCCCTGGCTATGACAAAATTCCAATCGCAATTCTGAAAAACCTTAAACTGTCCCTCTGCCGATATTTTGAAATTCTTTTCCATAAAATAATTTCCACAAGTTGTTTTCCGGATCACTGGAAAAAGGTTAATAATTTTTTGCCCTGTTCCAAAGAAAGGCAATCTTGTTGATCCAATTAATTACCGGCCGATATCGCTGATTTCTACCGTTCCTAAATTATTTGAGAAATTATTGTACAATTTAATTTCTGATTTTGTTGAAACTCATAATATCATTCATCCCAGACAGCATGGCTTTCGAAATTCTAAGTCATGTGAGACGCAATTGACCGAGTTGGTTTTTGACATCTCATCCAATTTTGAGAAAAGAATCCCCACCTCCGCTGTCTTTATTGACCTAACAAAAGCGTTTGACTATGTTGATCATTCACTGCTGATTTCGAAGCTTCGAAAACATTCCTTCCCGCCATTTCTGCTGGACCTCATAAAGTCGTATCTGGCTAATAGGAGTGCAAATGTTATTGTCGGACAGTCGCCCTCCAGCAACGCTATTAGCCTTGACTCAGGAGTGCCTCAGGGAAGTGCTCTGGGCCCCCTTCTTTTCAATCTTTTTGTAAATGATATATTTGAACACATCACTTGTGAAATTAGGCTCTACGCAGATGATATTGTTCTTTACAGTGCGATATCATCTGAAGCTGATTCTTTTGTACTTCAACAAAATCTAGACTTAATAACTGATTGGTGTGTGAAGTCAAGAATGGTTATCAATGTTTCGAAATGTGCAGTGATGAATCTCAGGCTATCCCATATGAAAAATGCTTCATTCTCTTTCAAAATTGGCGGCAAAATTGTCCCTCAGGTATCATCCTTCAAATACTTGGGTGTAATTTTGCAAGAAAACCTGAAATGGGATGAGCATATAAACTCGACAGTAAATAAAGCAAAGCGTTCCCTGGGAGTTTTACGCAGAAATTTGACCCATGCGGACAGTGATTCGAAACTCAAAGCCTTCAAATCCACAGTACTGCCTTTACTGGAATATGCCTCCGTGGTCTGGGATCCTTATCTTGCCTGGCATGCAATTGCGTTGGAAAAGGTCCAGCGCTCTGCTGCTCGTTTTATCGTCAATGACTTTCGGCATACCACGAGTGTGTCAGCAATCTTGACCTCTCTCAAATTAGAACCCCTTATAGTCAGAAGGGAAGAAAAGAGACTGTCATTTCTCATAAAGATTTTTAATGGCCAAACCCACATGCAGGTGCCTGAGATTTTCTCTTCTGATTTTCATGAAAGGCGCTTACTTCACGACTTCCAATTCAAAATTCCTCTTATTAAGACCAACGCGCATCTTTTTTCTTTTTTCCCACGAGCTCTTAAGTTCTGGAATGCTCTCCCAAGAGGCTGTCCTTTGTTAGATTCTGTCCGGTTGTGATTGACACCACGCAAAATGTCCCATAACTCAAAAAGCGCTTTGCGTTTGCGTTTGAAATAAACAAACCATTTCTCTGTTTTTGGAATGTGGATTGTGTTGAATAATCGCATTTGTGTTCTTGCTTTTATGCTTTTACTGTTGTTCACTAATTTCTTGTATGTATATTTGCACTTTTTAAGCAAATTAAACGGAATTGAATTGGGGAAAATAAATGTTCACCACGAAAATTGAGCATATTTCGATGCTTTTTACACTTTCGGTGGCGGATTTGACACCAAATTATGCAAAACAAATTGTTGTTCTTATTTTTTTTCCTTTCTGACAGAGTCGCGGAAAAACAGTGAGGCCGAGAGGAGAGGACGGGAAAAGGGATTTTAACATAATTTTGGGTCAATTCAGAACTTTTATTATTCTACGCCGACTGAACGTACTGAGTTGAGCCAAAAGTATTTTACAAGGATAAGGAGGAGTGGGAGGAAGACGCAGGAACAAGAAGGGAGAGAGAGAGGAGAGAGAGACCGAGAGGGTGTGAAGGCTAAGAGAGAATAAGAGAAGTTGTGAGAGTGTAGGAGAAATGCAGAGGTCGGGAGAAGGGGGAGAGCGGGTAAGAGAGGAGATGGAGGGAGAGTGAGAGTGACAGATGGGATGGGGATAGAAAGAGGGATGTAGGTGTTCATGGAACGGAAAAGATATTGCTGACGAGAGACTGAGACGGAGGAGAGATGAAAGGGAAATTATATAGAGAGAAGAAAGATAGAGGAAAGAGTGGCTGGTTGGGAGGTAGGATAAGAGGGAAGGATGAGAGGAGAGAGCGGGGAGAACGGAAGATGGGCGTATCGTGTGTGATGCTCGCCATGAATCAACAGAAGAGACATGAAGCTCTGGAAAAATGTCCTCTCATTCTTTGATCATTGCATCTGCTGGCAGCTTTAGGCAGAAATAATTTCCCGATATATTCTAAACGATTTGAGGAGCTCCATGCACCCTCCGAAGGTGAATGTTTCCATCTAACAAGGCCCTGACTTTAAATTCGGTCGATTTCTAGATCGTAACAATGAGCCTGCGCCAACGTGCCTACCTTCAGTGATGATAATTTGCACTCGTGTGCAAAACTGTATCTGCATAAAATAGGAAGGAAGCTGGAAATATTCTACCTGCGAGGGTGCACCAGCGAGCATAAAAAACAAACACCCTTTTTGATGCAAGGGTGCAACACCTTTTGCCCAATTGCGGGGGACAGAATGCAAAGCAAGCGACTGAAGACCCGAGGTGGAAGGCGGGATTCTGTCTCCGCCTTATATGGCCGTTGTTCATAATTGACATGGATGACATTGTGCAAGGGGTCAGCTCCATGTGAGACTCATCACTGACGATAGCATCATATGTTCGTGAGTAAGCAACCGGGGCGACTGTGAAAGGCTACAGCGTGACTTGGCTCTCATTCAAAAATGGTGCGACAGGTCGGCCACGGCCATGAGAACCTCGGAAAGTATAATCTTGTTTATTTTCAACCAAGAATTTGTTTATTTTAATTACTTGACGAGGTAACCATATTGGTGTACCGATATCTCTGTTCGTGTTCTGTCTGTCACCAGCGCATTTGTGACAGTATTTTGTCTAATAATAATAATAATAATAATAATAATAATAATAAGAACGTCAGAATTTTTTTCCAATATCAACTCCATGGGTTGGTTCTGCCACCACAGGGCGAGATGACGTATTTGGGAGTCAAATTTTCAAGTAAGCTTGACTGATCTTCACATCTTACCATGGCCCTCTATATGAATTACAGGAAGTTTCCTCCTAGGATAAGATAGCTGACTTATTTCAGCCTTGAAGAACCCATTCTTTAATACGGTGTCTCAACTTGGAGTCCTTGGCGAG
Source organism: Sinentomon sp. SZTP_YWyxl (assembly GCA_030068105.1). Lineage (NCBI taxonomy): Eukaryota > Metazoa > Arthropoda > Protura > Sinentomata > Sinentomidae > Sinentomon > Sinentomon sp. SZTP_YWyxl. The sequence goes on from JASGXE010003838.1 coordinate 16,442, forward strand.
ACAGTCTGGTTTCTTTTCTAGAGAAAGTCCAGCGCAATGCAGCTCGCTTCGTCGTAGGTGATTAGAGGCCCGTCGTAAAGAGTGACCAACATCCTGCGTTTCCCAGGTTGGAAATCGCTCCAATCGAGGAGGCGGGATGAACGTCTGACCTGATTGATTCTTGTCCTTGGGAACATCTGGGGTTGGGGCAAATTTCTAGAGCTGCGAACATGCCAACATTCTATTCACATCGAAATCACGATGTGAATAGTGGGTGTGAATAGTGGTGAATAGTGGTCAAACGTCCCTGGGTGGGTGTTTGACCAGCCGTTGAGCCTACCCCTGCTGCATGGCTGTCTGCGAGGGATATCGCTTTTCCAACGCCAGGAAACTCGTGGCTTATGGCCCACTCCATTGTTAGTCACACAAATTTAATTCAATTCAACTCAATTCAATTCAAAACCCATTGGCAATGCTGATGGACGCATCAGGGAAATTTTGAAAATATCAAAGACGCGAAATGACCGGCCAAGAGGACAAACGGGGGACAAAAGTTCGAAGAATTTTCTGACAAAGCAAAAAACGAAATCCCGTGCGAAGTGTGAAAGGATTCAATTATCGTCCGTCCCCTACAATGGAATAGAATGTATCAAGGATGGAAGCACATGCAAAGAAACCAATCAAAATGATATGGTTAAGAAAAGGGGAAAGTTATTTTGGCAGAGCATCCAGTAGTGCCAAAAATAACTTTTGGTTTCACGGCCAGCAGTCAATTCTCCCTGCGGGAACTGTCGCCGAAAATATTTTCTGGGCTTTTGTTTTTCCAGGTTCATATTGTGGTGTGCTGGTAGCTGCTGAAGCGGGATATTTTTGAAGTTATTGGCCATGCCCATAATTCAAAAGTTAAAAACAAACTTCAAAAAAGAAGAAACGTAAAATGTCCAGCTTCCGCTTTCAGGAATACCAATCAGAGATCATAAGACAAAAAGAAAAGCCGCCATGGGGACTTGCAAAAGGCTCGCGAAAGCTTGAGGGCGGCAGGGACGAGTGGAGGACCAAAGCGTGAGGCGAGATGCCAAATATCATCAGTAATATCCGCGAAAAATGGAAATACGCGACATTAAACTTACTTTCGAATGGTAGCCACAAGAAAACGAAAGCACGAACACCTGTTGCGATTTAATGATTGAGCTGATCATTAAAAATGAGGCACCAGTTCACAGTTCAAGATAAAATGAAGCAATGGCACACAAAGAGCGTATTCATGACAGGTCGACACCTCTCCGGGTCGTCATAATCCGTATATGCGTATCTACACATGTTTTGTCATTTATGATTTGGAATAGATATAGGCCTATACTGGCCACAGTTGAAACATCAATCGTTCGCGATGATAAATCGAGCTCAATGTTTAATTATTGCATTCCATAGTGCTTTGCAGATGCTGTGCGTGGTACGGTGATATTTTGTCCATCGCACAATGCATTCTCAGATATTTCTGACGAAAAAAAATTCCATGCGAATGAGCATTGCGAACGCCTCTTGATGTGCGGAGGAAGTGCACCATATTTCTGGATTTAATGGCAAAAGTGTCAGACCAAAAAGGTCTGACACTTTTGCCATTAAATCCAGAAATACACCAGAAATACACCAACAAGAAGAATGTTGGTAAAACGCACTGACCGTTATACAGCAACCTTTGCGAATTCTTCGGTGTGGGATTTCAACTCTTTTTGTACCGTTCCAGTGTCTTCAGAACGAAGAAGTTGTGTAACTCCGGGATTTTCGTGATGCCAAAAATGTGTGCTGCTGGATTACGGCGTTTAAAGGGGGTGTGCGCCGCGGACATATAAGCTAAAGCTAAGCTAACATCATGCGAGTTAATGGCGGACCGCGGTGCGATGCCCACAGAAAGTTAAGTTTCTCCTGAACACAGCGACGGATTTTGATGTAGTTGCCTGTGGTGCGAAGCTAAAAAATGAGCGCTTTCACACATGTATGTATAATGATCCCAACCTTTATTCGGGTAAAACTCTAAAACCATTTGAGGAACAAAAGTGCTCAAGTAATATTTTCCGTTTCAACATGATTTTGACCTGAAGAAGAGTTGTAGAGGAAGCCTTCCACTTTCCAAAAATACCAAAATCATTGAATTTGAACAGCATTCAACAATTTTATTAACCAGAGAAAACACGACATGGCAGCATCGTTTTGTTTTCGAGCGGGGAAGGGGCCGCGCCTCCCTGAGTATTTAACATTCTTGATAAAGGTGGTGTGGTATTTTTGTCTGAAGTCCTGATTCCGTTGACCGTTCTACCGGTTTTCTTAGTTTTCTGCTAACTTCCCTTTTAGCTATAGTCTACATGAAAATGGGATGATCCCCTCATGCAGCAGAGTCAATCATTCCGTCATATGCGAACATAAATAGATAAAATAAATAAATATGTTGTAATAAAGGTGAGCTGGACATACTCGTAAAATGAAAATGGATAAAAAACGGATCTGTTTTGACGTTGCGGTTAAAGCTGTTTATACGGGGGGGACAGTTTGAACTGCTGCCATGTTTTCTTTTCTAATACCGTGACTGTACCAGAGATATTTTTATTGGGGGGACAGTTTGAACTGACCTCCTTTAACACCATTTCCGAAGACATTCTACAAGGTGTACCAAACGGTTTACTTTTGTCTTTTTTACTCATTTATTTTTAATTTCTCACAATCATTGGGTTGTTATACATTTGTTGGGTTAGGTTTCGTTAGATTTGGTTAGGTTAGGTTAGGTTGGGCTGGTTTATGTTAGGTTGGTTTCAAAAACCAAACCAAATTAGGTCATTGTTTTGTTGACCTAACCAAAACCGTATACCAAACCCAACGATTATAACCATAATCCAACCTAACCTAACCTAATCTAACCTAACATAGTCTAACCTAACCGAACCAAACCCAACCTGAACCTAACCAAACCTAACCCAACAAAATAATAACAACCCAATGATTGTGAGTGATGAAAAATAAACGAGGATAAAGACAAAAGTATTCCTTTTTTGGTACACTCTGTAGAATGTAACCTATTCGGAAATAGTAATAAAGGAGGTCAGTTCAAACTGTCCCCCCAATAAAAATCTCTCTGGTACAGTCAAGGTATGAGAAAAGAAAACATGGTAGCAGTTCAAACTGTCTCCCCCGTATAAACAGCTTTAACCGGCGTTGCTAAACAGTCAGAAAACAGAACATCTCACAGGCAGATTCAGGCTTGCTGCGACGAGCAATCTTGAAGCTGCATCGCCGACATGACCACTGGACATGACCGACTAGACATGACGTACTAGACATGACCGACTAGACATGACCTGACTAGACATGACCTGACTAGACATGACCGACTGGACTACACGACTGGTTTGTAAGAGAGTTTAATCATTTTGTCTCATTACGTGGTTTTACATTCTGACTGCAGTCATTTTAACATTTTAACTCGTACATCATTCGGAACTCATCATGTGACTGATCTTTTTCATGGATTTAAGGTGACCTTATTCTTTTTCTCTGCTGGTCCTCCTTCCACCAGGATATGCAGAAATAGAAACATTTTCTTGAAAGGAACCTAATGATGGCACCCAAAGGAAGGAAATTCTCCTCCATGACATGGGGAAACAACTTCCAATTCGGCCCTTATGGCACAGCAGCGCAGGCACTCCTTCTTCTGAACTGCTGTGCCATAAGGAGGCCTGGCTAGAATTCTAGGAAGAAAAAACGCCATGCTAATCCTAGACGGTCGGCCATTTTTAAAAAGCCCATAGGATTTGGACAATATTCGATATACGAGTTGATCCTATTTTCGTTCGAAGTAAGGATTTCCGCATAATGCAGGAATTTGTACCAAAGACCCTTCCTACAGCCTTACCCACCTTTCTCCTCTCTCCCAGCCCAGGCTATTTTTCTTTTGGCCCTCCTATAGGATATCACGGTGGGGATAGAAATTTCCTAGAAACATTCTGTATGGCATCTTACCAGCAGGAACAAGCCAGCACGTCATTTGGAAGGGAGGGCCAGAGCCCACATGATCGCGCGACTCCGCCTGCGGGCCAATAGCTTTGCCCCACAGAGCAATCCCGGAAGAAAAGCCTGACATATGAGGCAACATACTATCAGGCACATGCACCGCCATGCATTACGTATACCACACGACTCCATGTCTCCTCTTGCCACCCACGGGGGGTTAAAAGGGATGAAGCAATAGCTATGGCGGCAGCGCGAAAGATGCTGTCCGTATCATTACCTTGATGGCTTTGTTGGCTGGCAACCAACTTTTTTCTTTTCTCCCGAGCTTTGCAGGAAAGGCTATGGATAAGGGGCACGAAGGAAGAAGCTTGTTCAGCAAAAATCCGCCAGATCTCGCGCTAAGTCACGTATGGAAGCTTCTTGAACTTCTCCGGCAGAGGCGCTTCGGGGCAGATGACTTTTCCTTGAAGATAGGCCCACATGCACTTACACCTACAGGGGCATCAGTAGATGCTCGGGGAGGATGCTCTTTTTGCCCTTCTCCGTTCTGTGCCTGTTCCAGTTGCAGTTCCGCATTCCAAACACAACATCCCAACCACACGAGTTTTCAGTCTTGCACAAGTTGGTTATGGGCAGGCTGCGATAGGAATGTTAAGATATAATAGAGGGTCATGTTAAGGTCTGTTCGGAATAAAATTCGACACGAAATCCCAGCTGGTTTTGAGCTGTTTATCCGGGCAGACAGTTTCAATATTCTGGGAGACAGTTTGAACTGCCCCCTGTTTATGATATCGCCAAAGCATTAATAACATGAATGCCTCAACCGGCGGCCTTCGTTGTTGACATTTTTGGTTTTGAATTGATCGTACTGGACTTTGGACGTGGTGTGTTTAGAAATTGACTCACCATTATCTTTGATCCTTTTGACCACCGTCCTTGATAGAAACTTCCTCCCAGAGAAAAGGAGGAAGTTTCTATCAAGGACGGTGGTCAAAAGGACAAAGATAATGGTGAGTCAATTTTTGGTTTTGTTTCATTTTATTTTTGATAGACTGTTTTAATTCAAATTCCATTGCACTCAGTTTTTTGTCTTTCCTGTGGGCTTTAAGCATCGCCATGCAAACTCTGCAGTCAAGGCACTGAGCAGCCATCACTCTAAACATGAGGTTTCGGTATGGAACACCGAAATTGGGAACACCTTTTTTAACATGGGTTTTGATGGGATTGTTCTTTTCAGGACATTGTTTGGAACACGTATCGTGTGTTCTTGAACACCATTTTCCTGTCACAAATTTGGAACACATGAGCGATTTGAACACTCCATGATGAGCTCCAAATCACTCAAGTGTTCCAAATTAGCGGGAAAATGGTGTTCCAAGAACGCAGAACGTGTTTCAAACAATGTTCGGAAAAAGAACACTCCCATCGAAGCACATGTTTAAAAGGTGTTCCAAAGAGTTCTATACTGAAAGGTCATGTTTAGGGTGATATGCATTTCTCTTTGTGATGGTTTCCACTTCTGATGAGTGACTGATGAGTGATTCTATTAAGTGACAGGAGGATTGCATGCATACAATCCTCCTCTCTTTTTTGTATTCCTCGACTGGTGTGGATTCCTGCCTTTGCCGCAACTGCATTTCAACTGAAAAGAAACAAAAAATTTATCAACTGATATAGATTTTAATTCCAAACGACAGCAAGTGAAATTATTTCATTATGGTCCAGTGCACAATGTTTTTTACACATACGATAATAACGAGTATGAAATGATTTTAAAATGATTTTAATTCTGTAACTTTTATTTCAAGTACAAAATAAAGTGATACCTGTCGAAAATTCATTGATTTGCATTGATTTTCTACAAGAAATCCAGTTGCAAAAGAAAAAATGAATGGAAACAAAATGAGCAAGAGAATACATGAATATATAAGAAATTTTGCAAAAAAAAAAGAAGTCAAACTGGCAAAAAATCAAAACAAAATCTCATGGAACACCCTGCAGAATTGCTTTGTAGATTTTATCAACTGGCTGTTCAAATTGTCTCCCGATGAATTATCGGTATGGTACAGTCACGGATGTGTACAGTCGCATAAGCAATAATGACTCCATAAAAACAACTACCTACATTGGATCACGGAGTCATTATTGTTTCTCAGACTGTGCGCATTTCTGGCGTCATGGATGTGCCGTGCCTGGTCATGGCTGCAGGCATTCTCTCAGCGGGATGTACTCGTACAGCCACAGAGACAATGATGTCTGTTTTCATTTTCATTTCGGCCGTCTTTTTGTTTTCGCCCATCCACGACGCTCTTTGTTGAGGCGCAATTGTGGCATCATGACCAAATGGTGACTCCCATGCATGATCCATAATGCAGGTTCTTGAATTAAGGGAGTCATTTTTATTAAAGGAGTCATTATTGTTTCCGTGACTGTACACACAAGCATTTATTTTCAAACTTTCTTCCCCTACACAAACAGCTTAAACCTCGAACTGTCACAGCCATGCTGTTATCGGATCCATTATTCCCACAACATAGCTAAGCTTTCAGTTGCTTTTTCAGAATACAACGAATGTCCTCGCAGACGTATTTTGCAGTGCCTGGCTTCTTCTGTATATGGATCAGGAAAGCTGCAAAAAGGAAATGAGAAAACATTCAAGGAATAAACAAACGATCATGATCAAAAATGCTATAAAATCAATTATAAAATGCAAAAAATAAATGCATATATGAGTGGGACAAGTACGTTAATGAGTGCTGGCAACATCGAAAGCTTTCGCAAAATCAATAAAAAGATCGCTTTAACTTTTCTGACGGAATCCAGTGCCATGGCCAAAAATTTGATAAATGCTGCAAGCTTCGGCAAGAAAAGCCAGGCCGGACACCATGCTGTGCTTCGATCTGACTTGTTTGCAATAAAAATTCCAAAAATTTGGAGCAAGGGTCCAGAAGGATCATCGGCCAGCTGGAAAAGGCCTTTTACTTTTCAATTTATTTTTTACTCCAAATCTAAAACGACATTTCCACCGAGGAAGCTGCAGGTGTTGAACTTTGACCAGGCGAAAACAAAGTGGAAACAGCAAGTTTTGTTGACGCCGCCCTTCAACGAAGAATACAATCGTATTCGGCCATCGTCGGCAATGAGATACCGATTTTGGGAATCGACGCATCTCGAAGAAATCTCTGGGATTTTTTTTTTCGCCGCTGTGTGACAGAATAGCTGACAGAATCGCTTTCAAGCCCAAGGCCAGATTATCCTGCTTTAAAGCTTTTCTGAAAATGAAAGCTTGTGATTCGCTACTGTGATTGAGTCAGTAGCTCAGCTCATATCCTGCGCCGTAAAAGCAGCAGATCTTCTGTGGGTATTGCCACACATTCAGGATCATTTACTGTCAATGATGAAAATATTTTATCTGATGAAAGCCAACGATTCCGTTCTCGATTTTTCTTTCTTGATGCAAGAGCTGAATACTTCGCATCTCACACATCAACGCAAGTGTGAATATTGATGAAAAATCCTGTTTTGAATGTTAAAATTCTTATATCCGTACCATCTCTTGCCAAGGCAAAGAGAGGCTTTTGATTGGAATTTCGTAGACATTTTGATCACGCGTGTGTAATTAACGTTGTTATTTAACGCACCTCTTGGTGCACTTGCTGATACATTGCCATATGATTGAATTATATCAGCTGATGCTTGTGCAGTTGTGCTGGCCAATTGGAGTGCTTTGTGGATTATAATTTCAGTTGGGCAGGTACGGTGCCAGGTTTTACTGAATTAAAATTAATCCGATGCCACAAACACAGGAAACCACTTAAGAGCGATACACAAAACTGTGCTGCCGGAGTTGCGTGTAAACGCCATCCAATTTGACGTCCGCTACAATAATTAGGCTGTCGGTATATCAACTTGTTTTTTTTGTTTTTTGTTTTTTTATTCTGCCTATGATTGGAAAGAAAATCCGCTCGCACAGCTGATATTGATTTTTTCATAAGAAAAAGTATCGAGAATTTAAATAGGAATTCCGCAAGCTTATTTTCAAAATTTACAAGAAGCCATGTCATTCCCACTTGACCAGACTTCAAGAAATGACATCCGTTAGCAATGATTTGTTTCGTTCAAGTTTGTCGAAATTTCTATTGTCTTATTGCGCAAAATCGAAAAACACAAGCTCTGCTACTCGACCTACAACTCGCTATTGAAACTCGACTCGACCTGTAGGTATGCGTGGAAAATCACGAAATTAACCAAAAAGGCTTTTTTACTCAAGCGTTGATCGTCCAAAACTCCAAAAGGTGTGTGTGCATCATCGGAGCTCGTGTCGAGTTCTGACTTCGATCAACTCTTCCCATTTCACTCCGACAAACTCTTTCTCCTTATTCGTCGTAGACGGTCAGGTTCCTGGAAGTGTGCTGCGTGGTTTTTTTATCAACATTTCCTCTTTCACTCCGAAACCTCTTACCTTTTCTCTCAGGAACTCTTCATATTCCGCAAGTTTTCCTCCCTTCATCTCCACCTCAGCAGCAGCATAGGTTGGCCGCTGGGCAAAGGGAACCCAGCGGGCAATAAATTCGTGAGAGACAATTTTTATTGCTGTTTATTGCATCTATAAAGAAAGGGGTATGGCTATAACAAAAGTTGC
>JASGXE010003839.1:0-26192 GCA_030068105.1 Sinentomon sp. SZTP_YWyxl
CACCTTCAAGGATTTGGATGTTTTAAGCTGACCCTTCCAATATTTTTAAACTGGCCTTCAAGCTTTTGAGGGAATGGATTATTTTATTTCTGTTGGTTTTTTTCATGATTGGAAGATTTCTCGAACGCCGAAATTCATGATTGGAACTGAACACGGTCGAACAAAACTCAAGAAAACAACAAGCTCATTTCTTTCATTTCGGGAAAAATATCTGTGCTCATCTTTTGACAGGCTTTGGTGTGATTTCGAGTCGATTATTCAACACGGCATCAGTCAGTTTGTTCCTTCTCGGCTCTCGCATCAAAAGGCCCCAATCCAGATCGATTTTTTATAACAACCCCCGCATATTCGCTACCTATCTCGCCAATGTGTGAACTCATGGCTGCGAAATTGGATCATGAAAATCATCTCCTTTCTAGTCTATCTCTCAGGCCAGGTACATGCAACTCAAATTCCCGCAGTTCTTTACAAAACGCTTGGAAGCAGGTAAATAATAGGTGCCGTGGGTCAGTCACTATCCCATCCCTAAAATTCCGTGATGGTTTGGCCGTTTCACCATCTGAAAAGGCTGAAGCGCTTGCTCTACAATTTTCTTCTTCATATTCTGCTGACAATTTTCCAGCTTTAGCTCTGCCAGCTCCATCCAATGCTCCTGGGCAGGATCCTACCTTCTCGATTAAGTACCTTTTCTTCAATAGTGTCTGCAATCAGGAAATCCAATTCATCCTCTTCTGGCCCTGATGGAATTCCTGGATCTCTTCTGAAATCCTTCCCACACGAATTTTCTGCCTATCTGAACCTTCTCTTCAACGAGTCCTTTTCTGTGGCACACTCCCCGATGCATGGAAGGCAGGGAGTATTACGCCTATATTCAAGAAGGGTGATCCTTCACTGCCAGCTAATTACCGGCCCATCAGTCTGACGTCTTGTGTGTGCAGCTGATGGAAAGGCTGCTTTAAAAAAAAAAAAAAAAAAATCTCGGACTACATTAGGCAGTTTCTTAATGCCACCGATTCCATCTCCCCTTTTCAGTTTGGTTTTCGTCCTGGCTGGTCTTGTGAACTGGCCCTTGCAAAGTTCACCCACGAGGTTGCATCCTCTTTTGACAAGGGTGCCGATGTAGATGCACTGTTTCTGGACTTTAAAACGGCCTTCGACGTTGTTCCACACAACGCTCTGATGTTTAAATTGCAGCGTTTAGGCTTACCTATCCCTATTATCTCTTGGATTGGCAGCTTCCTCAGCAACCGGACACAGTCTGTTTCTGTTTCTGGAACTAAATCTCCATCTTTTCCTGTAACTTCAGGTGTTCCTCAAGGTAGTTTGTTGGGCCCTCTTCTATTCCTCATCTTCATCAATGATCTTCCTGACGTCATAACTTCTTCAAGAATAATGCTATTTGCTGATGACTGCGTCCTCTACAAGATTATTCACTCTGTTTCTGATGTCGACTTGTTGCAAGATGATCTTGCTTCCCTTGACTCGTGGAGCCTTCATTGGGGCCTTGGCCTGAACGGATCAAAATGTGTCCATGTCAGGTTCTCAACTAAATTGCATCCTCTTCAGTCTTCTTATGCTCTTCCTTCGTCAGGTACAACATTATCAACCTCATTGTCCTGCAAATACCTTGGTGTGACACTTTCATCTGATCTGTCCTGGAAACTACACATTACCAACATTGCACGCAATGCCAATTTTGCTCTTCTCAAAATTCGGCGTCTTTTCAAATCCTGCTCACCTTCAACCAAGGAAACACTTTATATTTCACTTGTCCGTCCACTTCTCGAATATGCCTGCATAATCAGGGATCCGTACCAAATCTCCCTCGTTGACGAGCTTGAAAAAAATCAGCGTAGGGCTGCTCGTTTCGTCAAGAATGATTTTTCTCGCCATTCAAGCGTGACTTCGATGCTTTCCTCTCTGAACTGGCCTTCACTCTACGATAGGCGTTCTCAGTTTAGGTTGTCAGCTCTAAGTAAGATTTTTACTCATAATGGTGGCTGGTCATGTCTATCTGAAACCCTTGCTCTTCCCGATTACTTTGGTCGCCATGACCATACTTCCAAGATCCGCGTTTATCAACCTTCTAAGAACATTTTTAAGTATTCTTTCATTCCCAGAACCATTGTAGACTGGAATCGTCTATCCCAGAATTCGGTGGATTCCTTTCTGACTCAACCCTTTTCCTGAAGTTCCTCATCTGTTATTTTCTCTGGCATTCGTAGTGAAAACTACTCTTATCTCCTAGGGGCCCAAATTAGACCTGGGATTAGATTCGATCCGGTGCATTACGAGGGGTTGATAAAGATGAGGTCAGAGAACGGGTCAGTGACTCATGCCCAGACCTAAGCCGGGTACCTGCCCGGAGTCGGCGGCCCATGTTGGTGGCCCCCCTCTGCGTGGTCAGTGCAAACCTTTTTCACGCAGCTGGGAAGAGGGAGTGTGCGTACTGCTGGCGAACGCCGCTGGTGCTTCCGTGACTCCCTGCGCTAGTTAACCGGCAGTTGTCGGACAGCGCTATCGCCGCGCGACTGACGCAAGGCGAACCCATTCCCCCGATGTAGTGCTCCGGAAAGACTACCTAGGAACCTATGTGGGTCAAACTGTGTTATCTTCTACTTCTTTTTCTTCTATCTAATCTCATGTTGTTGGCTTTGTTTCTTCATTTCGTCATTTCCCTACCTTCTTCCTTTTCTCTCACCTACCTATGTCTAACTTTTATTCGCTTTTTTGCACATTTTCATTTGAGATTGCGAATGGGTATGTTGTGGTGTGCGTGTGTGCTGGTTAATGCTGCAGGCTTGATGCTGATGGTGGGGGAGGTCTTGTTTGGGCCGCGTGTGTATGACTGTTGTGTGCCTGTATTGAATGCTATATGACTAGGCCCCGTCCACATTCCGATGATATGTCCTATATCTACCCTCCTCACCCCTCCTTCCTTTACCTACCCTTTCCTATCCTTACGAATATTGCAGCCGACGGTCGCGTGTCCTTCCCTTCCCTCCCTTCCCTCCCTTCCCCTTCCCAGGTATATGATGACATTTGCTGTCATATGTGAGAACTTGCTGTTCTCCATTGACGATTACCTCGTGGCATAATAACCTGCTGAAAGCAGCGTCTGATACCTATACCTATAAGTTCAGAAGTATTGTTTGCACATTACCTAGGGCCTACTTGAAGTTTTTTCACCCGCCTTTGTTTTCAAAATTATAGGTAATCATTTTTTTACTGGGACCAGCGCTGATCCTCCGCCAATCAAATCGAAGGACACAAAGTCCGGAGTCACAAAAACAAAAGTCAGAGCCAATGGACCGACGCAAATAACAATCGGTGCACCAGGCCCACGTCAAAACATTTTTAGTCAGCAAGTTGTCTTTGGAAGGACTTTGTTCAATTTTACAGTGCGTCGGTTGCCAAATTAGGCAAAGGAGAATAGTCCGTCGATGCGGAAAACTTGACAAATGACAATCAAGCAGGTGCCAATCTTATTTTTTCATAAAATGTCAAAAATAAGTTAATAAATCAAGTACCAAAAAAAAGGAAGATAATCAAACAAAACCGTGTGCAAAAATTGGCATGCCAAAAAATGTGGAGAGCAGGAATTGGATTTTGCAGTGAGGACAAAAAATCAAAAAATCTATAAGAAACAACATTAATGAATTGCTTTTCTGGTGGCTGCAATATTTCATCTGTCATCGCTTTGCCTTCGCTATGATCAGGTACCTACATTGATAAAAGTAGGTAAAACAAAGAAAATAAAAAAGTAAAAAAGTGTGAAATAAAATTGCTGAACTTTTCCTGCATTTACACGCAGTTTCCTTTATAAAATCCCCATTTCAATTTGATATTTTGCTGGGCGATGCAGAAGGAACAAAAAGTGGAAGTGGAATTGTGTTGTGACATTGGCAAACAACCAGATTCGCCAATTTCCATTAATGCGCCAATATTTCCCAATATATTGGGCACATATCACGCTTGCCCATATTTGGCCAAATGTGGTTAATTAAAAATTGGTACAATACTGCAGCTGATCTTTTTCTTTCTTTTCAACATTCTTTTAGAGAAAAAGTTTGTCAAAGTTTGTTGTGTGTGTAGGTAGGTACCCGAGAAAAACGTTTCCGTTTCAGCAAACTTTGTTTGGCAAACAAAATTTGCCCGTCTATTCAGGCTTAAGATTCGCCAGCCCTCCTGTTGGTTGAGAAGTTCAATGTCGCATCCTGATCGATGCACGGATCAGGGCTTGGGGAGTGTGCTGCATGTGCATTTGATAATTTTTTCAATGTTTGTTTTGTGTGGGAGGAAAAAGACTGAGCAAAAGTGAGTATCGTTTGTCTTGCATCTTGTCAAACATTATCAATGTTCATTACTCTAAGATCTGATATGGTGATAGTCCTCTTCAGGTATTTATTCGATATTCCAATCATTGGACCATTGAGAGGTTGGTTGACATTTTATTTACCTGCTTTTGGTGCATGAGGTAATGTGTCGTTTGCATTTTATTGATTGTAAGCAATGTAATTTTCTAAATTTGGAAGAATAAACATCAGAAAAAAAAGAATATTCGTCCTGTGACCCTGTGCAGGTCAACCTTCCAGGGTCATCCCTTACATGCTTGGATGGAAGTACTGGCCTTGCCTGATGGGCTTGAATTATACGCTACAGGGTTTTTTTATTTTTTTACTGGGGACAGAGTCCCCCCGCCGACGCATTTCATTCAGAGGACGTCAAAGTCCGGAGTCAGATAAAATCCAATGCCAAAGAAAGACGCACAAAATATTCAGTGCACCTAAGCACCATGTCAAAATGAATCCATTCAGGATTTAGTCAAAAATTGAACAGCCTAGGCCAAATGCGTCATTTCCAATATGGCAGATGGAAGGTGCCCAAAAATAGATTTCAAGTATAGGCGATTTCAAAGAAATTGGTTGTTGGCCATCAACCAGAAGCATCGAATATGTGGCAGGCAAAAGAATGTCAAAAGCAAATAAAAGATAAGAAAAAGAACCAAACCTTGAAAATGAATGAAGATGAACCCGAACATGCCAAAATGATTTGATGTCATCCAGTTGACGATGGAAGATCATCAATGCCAGCAAACCAATAAAATTGTCAATGATTTTGGTCAAAAATAAATTGTCCTTGGAATAATTTCAAGTAAAAACAAGAAGAAAAAGGGGGAAGCAAATAAGAATTATGCCATGTCCAATCTAAATTTTTTTTTTAAACGTCAATTCTCCTTTTCTGATACCCACCCCAATTTGGAAGGTACCTGCCTATCCATTAAAAATATTCGACCTAGCCATTCAAATTGTTCAGTTTGGCGCGAACTGTTGCAATGAAATGCTCCTCAGAAAAATGCAGGATATTTGGGGAAAGACATAGCTGGTTCCACAAAAAAACGGTTCGATGGAAGAAACAATTTCTGTCTATGTTTTTTAATAAAATGGGAGGCACAAAAGATGAATATGTGCCTGCTCTGGTGGAGTGATTATTTGTAGTGAAAACCCAGGGTCCAGCATCCCAGGTTCAGAACACAATGCCTAAAAACTGAAATGTCATGTAAAGTCCTCCGCAGCTCAAGCGAGTCCCAGCCAAGCTCATTTATGAGAGATGTGACACTAGCATCAAAACGAAAATTGCCAGAGACAAATCTCGCTGCTCTCCTCTGCACAGCCTCAATTGCATTGATGTAGCATATTTGGTAAGGCCAAAGAAGTGGTGGAGTACTCCAACAAAGACCGAACTGTTGAAAAGTATAAGATAGACTTTACTCGCCTGGAAGCATAATGATAGTTCCTGATAAGGAACTTCAATTGATTAGAAGTTTTTTCACAATGTTTTGAATGTGAGGCACCCAACTTAATTCAGAATTGTTTCCCAAAAGTCACTTGACGACCCCTGCTATTTGCTAAGCAGTTTTCAATCTTCGCTTCTGGGGCTATTTCTACAGATTTCATGTTCAGATTGGGCAGGCAGCTTGCTGCAGGTGTTATCCACTCGAATTGGAACAAACTCCACTCCAAGCTTACAGGGAAGCTTCAAAACTGCAATTTTGCACTTTTCTGGGGTTGTCAAGTGACTTTTGGGAAACCCTGTATTTTCTAATAGAAAATGGGGTGTCAGTAATAGGACTATGAAGGTGTCAGTAATAGGAATGGGATGTCAGTATTTGGGATAAAAATGTCTGTTTTAGGGCAAAAAGTGTCAGTATTAGGGGAAAATCAAAATTTGGCAGTTATTTGGTTTTTGCATGAAAACTATCAATGCCATGCCAGAGAATTATAAATCACACCACCAGTTGCATGAGAAAAATATCTATCAGCCAAAAAAAATTTCAGCTCTAGCTTCAATAGAACCGATTTTATTCAATTTTTCCCGCGAAAAAAAGGGGTGTCAGTATTAGGGCATTTCACCCTATTCCAATACCTAAACCAAAACCGCCAGTTTCTCCAGCCGGTAAAATAAAAAAATCGAAGGCCAACCCAGATAATGATTGGATTCAGTGTGATCAGTGAGGGGGAGAGGGAGAGGGGGAGAGAGAGGGAGGGAGGGAGAGGGAGAGAGAGGGGGGCGGAAGGGAGGTAGAGGGAGGGAGGGAGAGGGGAGGGCCGAGGGAGGGGGAGAGGGAGAGAGAGAAGGAGAGAGATCAATGGCCCTGATGATGTTAAGAGTAGGACTGCTGCAACATGTCCACGTGTTTCTGGTTGCTTTTTGACATTGTTATCGAACTGCACAGTGAGAGGTGGGGCCACACTAAAAGCAATCAACGTTTGCAGTTTTTAAGCATTGCACAAAAACCAGGCCATCCGGGAAAAATCCCTCCAGGAAGCAAACGAAATTCATAAATTTGTGATCTGAAGAAGGGCGCATTAAAAAGCCCACATCCAACATGTATTTTAAAACAGAAAGCCCAAATGACGTTCATGGGAGAAGGGCTGCACAAGAAAATTTATAGACACTTTGGAGAGCGAAAAATGTATCCAACACTTTTGATGTGTTGATGCATGCTCAATGTAAATAGTTTGCAGGCATTAAAAAATTCTTTGTTGTCAACAGTAAAACAATACAAAAAGGAAAAATCAGTTGGCCTATCTCAAAAAAGGGCTTTGGACCCTCTCCAAAAAGCCCTTCAGTTGCTTCCAAAAACCACCAATGCTGTCAGACAGGAAATAGTAGCCCCCATGGGATAAGTCGTCATTATTTTCCCCTTTTAACTTGACGAGATTGTTATGGCAACACAAATTGGGACAAGTCATTGTGTCCCTTTCTGACAAATCACCCCAGCATTAAAGTTTTTTTATTTCCAACAAAATAAAATAGGATAAGTCATGATAATGGGCACAGAGCTGACAAAAATCTAGCTAGGAGAATGAAAAATTTGTACGTTCCTCCAAGGAGAAGTGCAGTTTGACATCCACTGTCAACAAATTGGAATTTATCCAGAAAACTAAAAAACAAAAAAAACAAAAAAAACCATTTTCCCAAAACAAAGAAAATGACTTATATCATTCTGCCTTGTACTCAACAGATTACAGATTTGTCCTAGGTGACTTCAATAAACATCCTTTCTTGCCCGTTGGAGCATGAATTTCCGGAAGGCTTACAGCACCTATGTGACAGATTTTCCTTGCACCAAGCTGTGAACTTTGTCACTCGCCCCACTGACATGCTTGCGAGTTGAGCCCACAAGTGCTTGCTTCCAAGTTGATTGTTGTGCCCCTCCTCCTCTCCCATCCTTCTCCTGCGACCCTGGCCACTCTTACCAGTTTGACAAATATGACAAAGGTGCTGTCGATCGGCTTCTTAATTTTGCTCTCCTTGATTTCTGTGACTTTGATCCATCTGTTGATCACCTTTGGACTGAATTCATGACCATTTGTACCCTCACCATTGATCATTTTATTCCTAAGCGTCTTCCTGTTAAAGTCAAAAACCTCTATTTCCCTCCGTGGTTCACTACTAATCTCCGCCAAAAGTATTTCAGAAGGAGGTAGGTGTAAACTGACGATAAAAATGCAACAGGGGCAGTTTGGCGCAGAGATATCACATTAGCCTGTGGGTTCTGGGATCTAAACTGCGCAGGGAAAAACAATCTCAATTAGAAAAAAGAAATGAATACCTAGGTAGAGAAAAAGGCAGCAATTATTGCTTTTTATTGATTTTCTCCATCATTGCCCTTTCTTAAAGTTCATGTCATTTGTTATTGATTTTACATGTAGCCTATCAACTCACAAGGTCCAGTGCCAATATGACTAGAAATTATTGATAGGCTCTACGTTCCAGTCATATTGTTGCAAGGTTACTTTGTTAAAGATGTCTTCACCAGATGATATGCTGATGGAAAACCTGGAGGAATACATTCTTGAAGAAAACAAAGTGGTGGGTTAAAAAGCTTGAAGTGGAACTTTGGAGGAATTTAATGCGAAAAAGATGCTAACTATGTAATTTGACACTTGAGTTTTGAATCCATTTGCGATATGTTGGGTTTTGTTGCCTTCGTGTAAAAGTTTTTAGGTTGAATGATTTTTGGCACTTTTCCTTTTTTGTCAGCTTTTTCTGATTGGCCTAGCTTGGAACTGTCTGAATCGGTATTTGGTTTTTCTTTCCGTTTTTTTTTTATGTTGATTCAGTAGACAGCAGCAAAACAACTGAGCTGCAAAATTTTTGTTTATTTTAGGCAAATCCGAGTGAAAAAAAGTAGGCTTGGGGTGGGGGACCTGTCGACAGCACGGTTCCAAGTTTTTGGTATCTCTGTGTTAAGACTTTGATTTTGTTCAAAACTGTGTTGCGGTGGGATGCCTGGTCAAGAATGAGGATGCGGGCAATGATATTGTTGGCAGTGGGCAACAATCCCAGTCGATTTGGGTGTGAGATGCTTATTTTTGAGACCCAATTCATATTAATTATTTGACACTGGCTTCCAATCAAACAGCTTTGCATTACCTAGGTACTACCCATGCTAAAGTATTCCTTTTGAGATTGAACAAAAGGGGGACCTAAAGGGAGAGTATGTAGCCCCATCACTGTTCAGAACATTTTAAAACAAATCTGAAGAACTTCTGATCCTCACTGAAGTGAGAACTAGCTATTTACGAACTAGTGCATTTACATGTCGCATTGATTGCCAATCTAAAAACTCTCAACTTTAAAGCAGGAATAATGCACTTAGATCTTTTTCCTTCTAGCATTTTGTAGGCCCATTTCAATACTATTCAGTGCTAAAATCGCTGCCTTGCCAGCAATTTTTCCCCACTGAATTGGCTACAGTTTTCTGAAGGGCGTCTCTGGCAGATATTCTTGTGAAGAGCACTTTTTGATGATTGCCATGGAAATGCAGTTCTGAAATATAGTTCTTGATTATTGCTCATGATCGGTGTTGGGAACTCGAGTCGAGTTTCACAAAGTGACATTCTCCAAAAGGTCTTCGCTATTAGTTTGCCTGTTTATCAATGCAGTTCTTTTGTTTTTTAAATTAAACCTGCTATTTTTTCTACAGGTTACTTTCAAATGGCTGTGTCAAACACTTTCTGTTCACTGCAACAAGGCGAAACAGTAAGTCAAGTATGATAAGGTAGTGTGTTAGGCCCTCTTCTCTTTCTTATTTTCATCAACGACCTTCCTGATGTCATATCTTCTTCAAATATAATGCTATTTGCTGATGCTCACTCTGATGCAAACTTGCTGCAGGATGATCTTGCTTCCCTTGACTCTTGGAGCCTGCAGTGGGGCCTTGCCCTGAATGCATCAAAGTGTGTCCACATCCGGTTCTCGACAAAGCTTCATCCCCTTCAATCCTCTTATATCCTTCCTTCTTCGGCCGCTGTCTTGACCACCTCATCATCCTGCAAATATCTTGGTGTGACACTTACATCCGACCTGTCCTGGAAATTGCATATAGGTAAACACTATTGCACGTAATGCCAATTTCGCTCGTCTCAAAATCAGACGCCTATTCAAATCTTGTTCTCCTGCAACCAAGGAAATTCTCTACATTTCACTTATCCGTCCCCTCCTGGAATATGCCTGCATAATCTGGGATCCTTTCCACATCTCTCTCATTCATGAACTTGAAAAAGTCCAACGCAGAGCAGCTCGCTTTGTAAAGAATGATTTCTCTCCCTACTCGAGAGTCTCTTCAATGATTTCCTCTCTGAATTGGCCACCACTCTCTGACAGACGTTCTCAGTTCAGGTTTTCTGTTCTGAGTAAAATTTTCACACTTCACGGTGGCTGGTCATGTCTTTCTGATACTCTTGCTGCTCCTGCTTATATTGGTCGACATGACCATGCTTTCAAGATTCGCCTTTATCAACCTTCCAAGAACATACTTAAGTATTCATTCATTCCAAGAACTATTTTAGACTGGAATTGTTTACCCCACAACTCTGTTGAATCACAAATTCTGTCTCAAAATGCCTGCTTGTACTTAGACCTAATCTTGTGGGCCCTATTCGGATCTGGTGCAATGCATGGGGTTGATAAAGATAGTGGTCTGGGAACGGGTCAGGAGGGACCCATGCCCAGACCTAAGCCGGGAACCTGCCCGGAGACGGCGGCCCATGTTGGCGGCCCCCCACTGCGTGGTCAAGGCAAAACCTTTTTCACGCAGCTGGGAAGAGGGAGTGTGCGTACTGCTGGCGAACGCCGCTGGTGCTTCCGTGACTCCCTGCGCTTGTTAACCGGCAGTTGCCGGACAGCGCTCTCGCCGCGCGACTGACGCAAGGCGAACCTTTCCCTCATTGTAGTGCACTGGATAGGGTAGGTACCCACGTAATCCTCTAAAATGCTCTCATCCCTTATCGTTCTTCAAAATTTGGCTTTATCTTCCATCCAAGATCACATTGAAGTTGGTACCTACTTACCTATTCTTTCATTCCGTGTACCTGCCAGTCTTCTCTCGAATCAGTTGTTCAAATCTAAATTGTGACTTTCTTTCAAAATTTCATATCCCCCTTTTTTGCCTCTTTTTTCTCATTGTTTTTTTTTTTCACTCTTTTTTCTCGTTTTTTTTTTTCCTCTTTCTTTTTTTCTTTTTTTTCTCATTCTTTTTTCCCTCTATTTTATCCTTTTCTTTTTTGTTTTGTTTTTTTTCCTTTTTTTTTGCTTCTTTTCTTTTTTTACATGCCACCTGCATCCCTGTCTTCTTGGGAAGATCTATTTTTACTACCTAGTTTTTTCCACTTTTGTGTATTTTTTTTTTTTTTTGAGATTGTGATTGGGTATGCATGAGGAAATGAGTGTTAGAGTTTGCTCAAGGTTGGATCTTGCCTGGTTGTGTATGTGTGTGTGTCTGCTTGGGTGTCTGAAGTGATTGCTATATGACTAGGCCCCGTCCACATTCCGATGATATCTTCGCGGTCCTTTCCCCTCCTTTTCCCTTTACCCCTCCTTTCGATAATGCAGCCGACGGTCGCGTTCCCTTCCCAATCGCGTTCCCTTCCCAAACGGTCGCAAATCAGTTGTTGGTGGGAGCAGGCGGACGTGTTTTTCTGCGCTCTGTGTGATTTGGTTTGGAGTGCGTGGCAGTCAGTGGAAGAGAAGATAAGTTTGTTTTTTTTTTTCTTCTTCTTCTCTTTGGCTTGTTTTTTGTTTTCTTTTTGCTTGTTTTTGCAGAATTCTTTTTCTTCGTTTTTTTTTCATTCTGGGTATCTGCCAGTGTTCACTTGAATCAATTGTCCTCGCAAAGTCTAAATTGTGACATTTCTTTCAAATCTCAGATCCCCTTTTTTCTGCTTCTTTTTTCCCTTTCCTTCTGTTTTTTTCTCTCTCTCTTTTTCTTTCCTTTTTTTTTTCTTTTTTCTTTTCGTTTTTGTTCTTTTTTCTTTCTTTCTTTTTTTTTACATACCAGCATCCCTCTCTTCTCGTAAGTTCTATTTTATTACTTTTTTTCTTCACTTTTGTGTATTTTTTGAGATTGTGAATGGGTATGCATGAGGGTTGCTCAAGGTTGGTTCTTGCCGGGTTGTGTATGTGTGTGTATCTGCTTGTGTGTCTGAAAATGATTGCTATAATACAGGGTGGGCCAATAAAAAGCAGCCCGTCTAAAAATGTTTTTCTTACCTCAAAGAAGGTGCTGGAAATGGAGGCCGCCGGCGTCAAGGCATCGTTGAGCCCTGGTAAGGGTGTTGATGGATACATTCTGCAACTCCTCTGCAGAGATGGCGTTGATGGCTGTGGTGATGTTGTCTCTGAGGTGGGCAATAGTGTGGGGGTTGTCGTGGTATATTTTCCCTTTCAAGTTGCCCCAGAGGTAAAAATCACATGGAGTCAGGTCGGGCGATCGCGGAGGCCAGCGGCCGCGACTGATGATCTGGTCGTCTGCGTAAACCTGCCTCAGCCGAGCGAGGGTTTCGGCAGCAGTGTGGGCGGTGGCATTATCCTGTTGGAAGTATCCACTCTGTCGTTCCTCATCGCTTAAAGCTGCAAGGAAAGGGTTCAGAAGCTGCTGCACATACCGCCGCGCGTTGATGGTGGTTTCAAAAAAGACAGGTCCCACAATTCGCCGGCCGGAAAGAGCACACCAGACGCCGATTTTTGCAGCGTGAGTTGGTTGCTGCACAATCTCGTGAGGGTTTGCCGCCGCCCACATGCGGCTGTTTTGGGCGTTGACATATCCTCCCAAATGAAACCAAGCTTCGTCCGAGAAGAACAGAAGGCCGGGGTCAACATGACCGTCAGCCACCCCCTGGAGGAGCCAGCGACAGAATTCCTGCCTCGGCTGGGCATCAGCTGGCTGCAAGCTGTGAACTGCAGTGATTTTGTATGGTTTCAGTGACAGGTCTTCCTTAAGAATACGGCGACAAGATGTGCGGGAGAGCCCAACCTGCTGACTTAGCCTCCGAGTTGACTTGGTCGGACTCGCCTCGATGGCTGCTCGGACGGCATCAATGTTCTCTGGTGTACGTTTCCTTTTGGTTCGTAATGTTTTGGTGTAAGTCACCGAACCAGTCTGCCTCCACTTCGCTACAAGCTTCTGCATCGAACGCTTGGCCGGCGGATGAACGGCAGCGCCAAACTGGGCGACAAACTGTTCTCTGACCCGGGCGAAGGAAGCCAGCTTGGCGAACCGCTCCACAACAAAAATCCTCTGTTCCAAGGTCAACACCATTTCATCGAATAACCAGGCCCTGGAAACCCAATAGCAGTCCTACAAACTAATGTAAAAGAAATAAGTCAGGGAAAAATACTGCAGAAACGCATCTGAAAACACGGGTTGCTTTTTATTGGCCCACCCTGTACTAGGCCCCGTCCACATTCCGATGATCTCTTCGCGGTCCTTACCCCTCCTTTTCCATTTTCCCCTCCTTTCGATAATGCAGCCGACGGTCGCGTTTCCTTCCCATCCCTCCCTTCCCTGGTAGGATATATGATGAACCTCTGCTGTTCACAATTGATGGTTGCCTTTATGGCATGAAAACCTGTAGAACAGAGTAAATCTGATACCGATACCGATGATACCGATAAGCAAGGATTTATTTCATTTCGTGTGATAATTCCCTGCTTTTTGTCAGCTTCTGTGAATTTCAGGTAGGTATAGTGGGATTGTATTTCAGCCATATCTGGCAGGCCTGATGTGCATGTGCATGTGGAGTCTGGATTTATCTTATGTCAAAAGAAGTTTACTGAATTTAGATCAGCTATGAATAAAGTAGTAGGTGTTCGTGTGTGATAGCTATTTCAGCAGATCGAGAGAAATGTCATTCAAGTTTCATTTTTGTCCATTTTCAATTGACAAGTGCTCGGTGGATCCATCATCCTCTTATATCAGTGACATCTTTTTGATGATGAGCACACTAATTTCCCTGAGAATGTTAACCTTTTCGTTTGTGGAAAAGCGATAGGCCTAATTATTCTAGCTGTACATCAGATGTCATGAGGGATAATAGCTGTCGATCATGGAAAAATCTGTTGTGCCCCTTTCATGGAAAAACATCAACAAGAAACATTATTTGTCACAAAATGCACTGTGCAACAATAGCCTGTGCGCACAGGGCAATTAAATTTCAGGAACACTGCTTGGGACCATCCAAACCAATCTGTTATTCGGAGTGCAACAGCAGTAGGAAGGTAGGCCTACCAAAAATCAGAAAATCATCAATTCAATGAGTTCAAAATTAGAGTTCATACCAAGGAGAAACCTTAATCTTGCATTATGTGGGACAAGTTTCATTCCCAACCCGGTTGGATCATTCACACAAAAATGTCAGCAAATGAGCTTTGAACTTTCAAATGAGCTTTGAACTTTTAGAGCCTTCCAGTTGATTTCGTAATTTGATAATTTTGTGGACACATCATGCAGCGGAAAATTGTTTTTGACAATTGATATTTCCCGGCTTTGTGTCTGTCCTGTGCTTTTTGTACCTACAGCTTCCGTTTTTTTTCACTTCCTCACTTAGGTACCTACCTACCTACCTACTATGTAGGCTACCTCATTATAGGTAGGTAATGAACAACAATATTCAATAATTGTCGTAGAGCAAAGTTCATCAAGTACCAGGGAAGGGAATGGTATTTCATCGGAATGTTAAAAAGGGCCAGTTTTATAGCATTCACTAGCAGAATACCTACCAGGCAGGCACATACACGCACGCACAACTGGACAAAAACCCAAGAACACACCAAAACATATGCCATCATCATCACTTTTTAAGCAGCCTGAAGGAATTGTTCAGAAAAAATATTGGAGAAATACCTATATATTTCAAGATGACCTGATGCAGCAGTGGCCGGAGATGATTTTTTTGAGTTGCAGCGCATTGAGGCCTCTGGCAATAATTTCAAAAAGATGAGCTGTCTATTTCTATTTCACCAAGCTTTTGTTTGTTGCCCAGAAATTAATTCCAGAATAACCGCAGTCGGGCAAACTTTGGACAAATCACCCAACAACCTTTCACACTACCAATGCCATTAGAGCAGACCTTTCTGACGTCCTCATCAAACATGTCAAGCTTTTATGTATTGTTGGACTCTTTTTTGTTGGACTTGGATACCGACATGAACTGAAAAGCAAGGACCACATCAGGATGGTGGAGTTCCATGTCCCGACGACTGATCGTCGTTTGGTTAAGCGAGCCCAACGAAAAAAAACATTTCAATCAGCGACGATGATGCCTCGTCGTGGCGAGGGAAAAGGTTAAACAGGCATTTCAATTATTTAAAGCAGCTTCATCTAAAGATGAAAAAGGCTTGGGTATAAGATATGAAGTTCGCCACCTTTCTTAACTGTTTTATCTTTATCTTTCAGGGTGTTAAAGGCATTTGTGGACAAGCATGGAAAATCAGTCAAGCTGCATGTGACGCACCTTGTTTGCGGTTGGTCCTTGGATGATGCCGGCAACAAGTGTTTGAAGATTGTACTTGCAGATGAGAACAGCCTTGAAGAAGTATCAAGCCAGTTGTCCCCAATTGTATCCAAGCACGTATATAGCGTTGGGAAAGGCAAATTGTCCAATTGGGAAACATTGTATAATGTTGATCACTTAGCCTTTCGGAAACAAAGTGCTGATGGTTGTGGAAGGTACGTTGTGATTAAGAAATTGTCGTTTATGAGTTGTTAACGTATTTTTCTTTTGCAATTTTAAAAATGCATTGAACCTGCCATGAAGTTTGTCGAGTTTCGATGTCATCATTCATATTCTTTAACCAGAAAAAGTGTTTGATAGTGAAATTCATTTTGTCAGCTGTCTTTTGATCAAGAAGTGCAGAGCACAGGAATCTGATTGCATAATCTATCACCAATGCATACTTTATTTTCATCTGTGTATTAGCAGTCAGCAGGTGGCCTCAATCTTTTGTCATTTTATTGACGGAATTGTGATTAATTTTTCTTGGCAACAGTCCAGCATGAAGAAGCACTTTAAAACCAGCCCTTTTCACATTGGTTTCAGGAATTCAGCTATTCATTTTGTACCTGAAAAGACGAGCAGGCACTTGAGAAAGCAGCAAGGTCCCGCTCCCAGCCGCCAGCAGAAGCCATCACCGGTGAAATCAAAGAATGTAGCCAGCATCGCTGGTGAGAAGAAAATCGATGATTGTTGCTCCAAGAAGAGTTCTGCATCTGCATCTCAAACGAATAAAGGAATTGCAGCGATGTTTTCTAATCCACCTTCTGTCAAAAAATATGAACGGAAAACAGTTTTGCAGACTAATAGTGGTGACAAAGATAAAGAGGAGATATCAGATGTGCATGTTAGTGTCGTTATTTCCTCCATTTTTTTGAGAAGTTGCTTCTTGATCTCCGATGGATTTTTCTTGCAGTTTTTGGTTTTCCAATGAAGGTTTGGTTTCACTCAGCACGGGGAGGCCTCATTTCTTGGCCACCAATGTTCTCAGAAATCAGTTTCGTTATGATGCGGAATTATTGTGATGGTAAATTGCTGTATTTTTTCCAGGAAGAGAGGAAGAGAGCGAAATTCAGTTTACACAGTCACCCTTCAAGGCCAAAAAGTCAATTTGATGAACTTACCACTTCGTCGAAAATACCGAGTAAAGCATCTGCTGAGGATGGTAGTAAAGAGGTTGATGAACCAATGGAGGAATCGGAGAGCCCTGTTATTTCAGTGCGCCGAAGTCCAAGGAAAGCAGCAGCAGAACATGCTGCTGAACGCAATGGCAGCCACAAGAAACGGAAATCGGAAAGTGAAAGGATGAAATCTGACAAGAAAGTTCCCCTGAAGAAGAGAAAACGGATTTTGGCTGAAGTTGATTCAGAAGATGACAGTGGAGGTTTGGCCTAGTTGTAATTATTGTCTTTAAACCAGTTCATCGTGTGTGATGTTTTGCTTTGCCACGGGTGACAACAAAGGTCTCTCTGCTTTTGTCATGCTTTTTTAATTTTCACTACCAAATTGACCCATTTTTGCCAACTTTCCTTCCCGCAACACATTGCCCTGTGTCACAAGTGGGGGTGAACCGATACCGGTACCGATATATTGGTAAATATCGGTTATTTTCTCGGTTATTTTTTAGATCCCAATATTTTATTCTTATCGGTAGCCTATACATGGTAGCCTATACATGGCACAGGTTTGTTTTATGCCATGAGATTTGAAATCCTGTTCTAACACCAGGTCAATTTTCATGACCCTCCTGCCACTGACATGTGACACTGAGTGTGGTCAAGCCCTATGCTTGAGTTCTTGCCTCACCCTTATTTTGAAAAAGGAAATCACCGGATGTCAAAAAAACATTGATGCACCAGAAAGTATTTGTCTCATAAAAGTGCCAGTTTCAAAAAGCTTGTGTTGAATAAGACATGTGGCGCCATCTACTGTTTAATTTTAAGTTGACAGTAAATTTTTAAAAACATCAGATATGTGGCGCCATCTGCAGTTTCTGTGGTGCCAAAGCAAAATCTCAAGCAAAAAGTGCCGAATGCAGAAAAACAGTCTGCAAAATTCCAATGTTTTGCACATTCTCCCCAATGCCAATTTTTGTGCCTATATTCTCCAAATGGCCTTGTCAACAATAAAACGATAATAGCGAATATTATATCGGTTATCGGTATTTATCGGAATAAAAAGAAAATACTTTACTGGTAATCGGTAAAAAGGCATATCGGTTCACCCCTAGTCACAAGCTCTAAATCTTCACAAGGAGGTGGATATATTATCTTTGCTTGGATGGGATCCGACAAAAAAAAAAAAAGAAAATTGGGTCCCACGACGAAGCATTGCATCTTGACATTTAACTTTCGTTACTGTAAGTGAAATTCGTTTTTCCTACCGTTGAGTGCCTTGGGATTTTTTATGTTGTCTGTGTGCACTATGCACAGGTGTGTTGAAACAGGTAGATACCTGGGCAGGAAGGCAGGTTTGAAATAAAATGATTTTTGGTAATGGATTTTGCACCAAGCGAAGATGCAAAGAATAATCCAGTTTGCAGTGTTGCAAATCATGTTCAAATTGTCGTAGTTGGTTAATTCAATGCGTTGTTGGTGCCTCTTCTTGTTTCAAAGATTATGAAGCAAAAACTCAATAATTCTAAATTCTGTTTTCCTCTCGTAGATGTGCCGGTAGGAGCTTGGCTTTTGTGTGCCACTTTGAGAGCCAGAAGGATGTTATTTTTTAAAGGCAAACAAAAGCAAAAATAATTTGCAAACCGTGCTCCATTTAGCATAGGTACTGAGATTGTTTCAAAGGTTCGAGCCCAGCTACACTGCAACGCATGATTTGTACGAATGTATGGCAGAGTTTTGTGTCTTTCGTGAAATTTCTATTGTTGCATAATAGCCTAATTTCCATTGCCGATCAATTGAAGTTGGGAACATAGGTATCAACCTGTGTCTTCAAGAGGCGTGAAGAAGAGAGATGATGTTGGTATCTGAGAATTTGGAGATGGTGTGGAAGAGACAAATGAAAAAGAAGAAAGCGCCTGTTCCTCATTTTGATTTTGATGGAGAAGAAGATGAATGAAATTCTTTCCAAAAACAGAGCCAAAACAAAAGTGCCATTCTGATTCTACTTATTATTAGGATGACTATTGTTCCGCTTCAGAAAAGTATTTCTGAACATTTTGGGTCTGATGGGGGCATGTTTTCAGTCTATTTGCTGCTCATCTACATACATAGGTTTTGGACTTCTTGGCACTTAAATTCCAGTGCGTTGCTGTCAATTTCTCTGCGAGTGGAAATGACATTTCCACAACCAGGTTTTCATTTCTGCCGCTTCATTTCTGCTGTCCATGATTGCAGACTTGGCCGGCCTGGAGACTATACAAGAGATTCGCCCGTATTCCCCATTGCAACTCACCCTCAGGTTCAACTCATTAGCCAATTCAACAGACGGAAGCATATTTTGCAACAATGGAAAATGAATCAGCGTTGTAAATAGAAATGAAATTTTCTAAACACAAATCTATCTATTGAATTGACTAATGAGTTGCACCTGAGGGTGAGTTGCAATGGGGAATACGGGCGATTATCACTCCTTTCCCCAAACCATGCCCTGGCTTTCTGCTATTTACAAAGGTTCTGAAACTTGCAGAAGGTTTGTTCTTTTTTGCGGAGGACTACTTGAGGAGACAGAAGTGTAGAGTACCGTCTTCCTCAAGAACGATGGGAGTTTTTCCTGCTGTATCACAGTTTTGAGGACATGCTTTCCAAAGGTTGTGGCCAAAGACACTGCACTTCCATAAGTGCCAACGTATGCAGAGTAGTACACAGGGGCGGTCTGGCCCGGTCGGGGATACGGGAAACCCCGCCGTTGCCCCAGCCGTGTGTGTTGCCCCTTTGCCCCAAAGCAATTACCCGTCCTCTCCTGTCTACTCAGAAGCTTATGAGCGACTGGTGAGCATGGACGAAATCGAACCATTCGAACCTAAACAAAGCGCAAGAAGTCAGCAGCCTGGCATTTCTGCTCTGTTTTCTCCAACTTCCCTGACCCCTCATCTGTTGCCAAGTCGCTCTCCTTCTTTTCCTGGGTCGGAGCCAGCATCAGCGCAGATGACTGATCTGATCACACGGATTATGATCTGCTGCGACGAATTTGATGGATATTGCCTTTTGAATATTTAGCAAGTAAGAGCCATAAAAACATCAATTTTTTCAGGTGAAGTCAAACTCAAACCAGCGTTAAATTTGCCTGCAGTGTTGCCAGATCGCAGTTTTTCTCGCGAAATTCCGCTGGTTTTTGTGCTTCCCTGCGGGAACATTTTGGGTTTCGCGGGTTGCGGTTTTTTTGCTGGTTCGGCTTCGCAATTCACGGTTTTTTCCGCTTGTTTTTCCGTCAGAGTTTTTTGTTCTTGGTTTCTGTTTTTGGTGGAGTTCTTCTGTTTTTTTTTTTGTTTCTTCTTTTGCAAGAAATTATTTTGCAAGTAACAATTAAATTCATCCCTTGACTCATGATTCATTATTAGAGTTGATTTGATTCATGATTCATCAAATAGCATCACATTCGACCAACGGCAACGGCGTCTAAAAATTGACTTGCTTTGCTGGTGAAATTCGACATGACTCTTGTTGAACACTGCAATCTGCGGAATGCCTTCTCTCTCTTGATACAGAGCAGTTGTCGTTACTCTTGTGTTTGTGTTCGGTGTCCTGCCGAAAATTTCCTTTAGGGATGTTGGAAACATCGGCTTTTCAAATGACGAAAAATGTTGTGTGGGCAGGGGTGGGTGGAAATCTCATTATTTTGAAAAAGATACCTACCGAAAGGATTGGAGTAAACTTTTGTTTTTGTGGCCAGCGGTTTTTTGGCTGCTTTTTGAAATTTCTCGTGGTTCCGTGTTCCGTTTTTCCGCGGGTTTTTTTCCCACAAAAATCTAATGGGTTTTAAAAAAATCATCTGGCAACACTGATTGCCTGTCATCATTCATCACTCATTGCTGGCCTGCCTGATGACAGGTGGTTCGAAAAAGCTCAGTTTTTGAAAAAATGTGCATTCTGAGCACCGTTTGAAGTTCCATTTTTCAAATTTTCCCCCCCTTCGGGGAGGGGGACACCCCCTCCCCGAACCCCTCCCCCGGCGTTGCGCTTCGCACAACGCATCCTCGGGTCTATGTTGCCCCTAGCGCGAGTTTCCCACCTGGCAAATCAGCAGCCAGACCGCCCCTGGTAGTACAGCTGTAATCTGACTGCTATTCTTTCATCACTTCCAACAACTCCTTGTTTTTGCGTGCTTCGTAGCAAATGGAGTGATCCTTACTTTTACAGTAATTTGTCTATCAACTAGTGGTGCTTGCCGGCTGATGAGGCCAATGACAGTCTTGTTCGCTGATGCAGATTGACACAAGATAGCTCTCACGTATTGGACAAGGATGGATAGAACTTGATGAATCTTTGTTTCACCAATTTTGCTGACAACGTTTGTTTTTCAGATGATTCTGAGTACCCAATTCCAGAGTCGGAAGAAGTGCAACAACATTGCAGTAAGGTCGTTGACTCTGGGTCTGAAGATGAGGAAGAGGTTATTCCTTCAAATGGTGCATCACCTTTGAAGGAAGTCAACAAACAACTGAAGGAAACTTATATCGATGAGGATGAGTTTCTTGGTACGATACCTACTCATTTTTTGTCCCCAAGAACAGCTTTATTATTAAATTTAGATTACTTGCCGCATTGCATGGCTTTAATTGGATTTTTGAAGAAAAAAAAAACAAATTGCATTTTTGTAGTTACCGCTCTAGGAAACCCAGGCAAAAGTTGGGAAGTACAAAAATGCATTTTTCGTAGCTCCTAATTCGGCAAGACAAAACAGATTTTGGAGCAAGTTTGAGGCCTGTATCGATCTCCCTGAATGGCAAAAATATGGCAATTTTACGTATTTTGAATGCAGAATGTTTTGGTGCATCCTACAATCAGGGCTAGGTCGGTCCCTATAACACGTCATATATTTACACTGAAATTCTTGGCATAAACTATACGTGTATCATGTGCCTGCAAAACAGTTTTATTTCGTATTCCACCCACATAATATCAACTTGCAGGATATCACTTTTGGTAAAATGTCACAGCCATGCTTTGGTGAAATTTCCCAGCCATGATTTCCTTGCCAGCGTTCTTGTCCATCCCGGAAAACGGCTTTTTTACCTGTAAAACAAGTTGGTACATTCGTTCATTCTTTACGACTTAAAACCTTAAACTTGCCTGCTTCAAGGAAAATTCATATGCTGCAGGCAGCACAGGAAAGTTATCGGAAGAAATGGTTGATGGTACCTACTTATTTTATTTGGTAGTTTATTTGGTAGCCTTCTAGTTCCACCCAATAACTGAACGGATTCCACGTCTTAATCACCGGGTGTACACCAGGACGGTCCAATGAGCTATACGGACCTCATCAATAGTCCTCGAACATAGGCGATATTTTAATTATGGTTAACACAGGGACCATCTAATTTCAACAGGTCTTGGTGCAACTTCACGCCTCACACAAGCGTCATGATGTTTTGCGGCGCGTACTGCCATTGACTAAATGGCACCTAAGTAAATAATGAACTCCAATGTACAAAGACTTTTGATAAGGAGCGTAGGCATAAATGAGAGGCACAAAAACGTTGCAAGTTTGGCAGCTATTATGCAGGCACATACGGGCAAGAATGGAAAGGAGTAGTCGTTTTGGGATTTTGCTAATGAATTATAGCTGCAATTTTTTGGAATCCAAATAGCAGATGTTTCAGCCTTGCTTAGGCCCATACCATAAAGATTTTCTGCGATCCTGAAATAAGTGTGGCCCAGTAAGCAGTAGTAATCCATGTAGGAAAAGACCTTGGGAGGGTGTGATGCCTTCAAATACCTTTGTCTGTTTGTATGAAGCTTTTTTCCAGGTATTTTGAGATAGATGTCATGTCATGTTGTTTGCTATTCTGTTGAATGCCCACCAAATTTTAATTTATTTTTTCTACTCATTACTTCTGCAAAACATGCAGTAACAGATCTCACCAAGTGCGGAAAGTCGTCGTCTGCCGCTGCATCCAAAGTTCCACCAGCGAAAAAGAATGCTTTCCTCACTGCTTCCAACTCAAGAAAGCAGCAGAAGCAGGCTGCTGTGCCAGCAAAATCCAAGCAGGCTTCGTTGATGACATTTTTTCGAAAGACCTGAACATATCTGTGATATGCCTCGGATATTTCCTCTGTTCTCTCTTCTCTGTTTTGTGTCATTTTTGCATGCTGGCAATGTGGGATTAACCACAATGTTTCATTCTTGGTTTCAGTTGCTCAGTTTTAACCGTTTTTATTTAAGTCTGCTGGTTGATGGCCAGGAATTACCCCGAAGAATTCCATGCTGATTGGTTTGTCTTGCAATGCATTCCCTTTATTTTGGGCAAGAGACACCGCATGCATCACTATGGCATTGGTAAGTTGAACTTCTGCAAACAAAGCCGGCAGTCATATTATTCATCAGCAATAGTGAGATATCTCCTGGTATAATTGAGTAAATTCATTGGGAAATCTTTGTTCAGGCAGCCTTATTGCAGTCAGCACTGGCTTCATTGTCACTCACGCTCAACATCAACTCATTGCCTAGTTACGTAGGTTGTTCAAGTTCCAACTGGCTTTAGCCTGTTGCACTGGTCCGAGACTTTTCCTTTCTTGACCACTTTGACTTTGGTCTTTCAGTGGGTTCCAGGCAAAATTTCACTTCCGTGGTGTGCATAGTTCCTGATTTATTGTTGATTTGATATGCCCTTCTCCGTTATCGGACAGTCCAACCGAATTTGTGCCAGAATGCGCGTCTTAGTCTGATGTGATTTTTTATCTACAGAGGCCAACGAAATGAAAGAAATCATGATAACCATATGCCCACAGGCTGCATGATCACATTCCATGCTAAATGCATGATTTGCGAAGTGTGGGTATCCCCAAACGTCCTTGGGAGGGGGAAGGTTTTTTGGATTTTTAGGGGATAGTTTTGGGGGATTGCTCAAAACATGGAAAAACAGCATCAACCAAAATCATTTTTTGTGCAGAAAGTAAGACAAGAAATAAATTGCAAAAGTCAAAGGAAGGCCCCAAAAAGACACCCTTATGCCAAAAGTCTGCACCCTTGCTTTGAAAAACAAGGTTGGAGTTGAAGCATGTCTTGACCTCAGCAACAAATTACTGCCCAATCATACCTTTTTCGCACATTGGCACCATCAGATTTCCTTCCTTTCCCAACCTTAGCTAAAGAAAACCGTTTGGGGTACCTTCAAAATGCCATGGAGCTGAAAGCGGCAGTGAACGAGTTGTTTTTCGATGCCTCAGGAGGGCTTCTTCTAAAAAGAGCTGGTGAAACTGTTCCAGAGATGGCAGAAAGGTGCCAATTTGGCAGGGAGCTACTTAGAGAAGGTCTAGACGGTCCACCAAATTTCAGCCCAGAAATCCATCGATTACTTGCCAAAGCCAGGCGGAACTTGAACAACCAACGTAGTGGTTATATGAAATGTAGGTATTTTATTTCTGTGCACAACGCTAAATCTTTTCTATTGTTGCCAAAGATGTATGAGATCCGCTGAATGATAAAACTGTCTGAGTCAAGGCTGAGTTTGAATTGCAATGGGACATTGGCCATTGGACGTGGCCCAACGGACATACATTGACCATTGGACATGTCAATCAATCAGCCAATGGTTTCGTGTCTTTATGTTCTTTTTTTTTTCTTTAGAAAAAATGAACATGGAAGAGGCCAATCTATTTGTTCCATACAGAACAACGAAACAAAATTATGTTCCACACAGCATTGATGTAGCAAACTCAGTTGATTGGGCAGGTTTTCAGAGCTTTTTATGACAAACGATAAGTTATCCCAAGATGATTCAAAGTGGCACAACGGACGAAAAAATTGCGATAAAGATTAAAAAAAATTGAAGTCTTAAAAAGGTTGGTACTTTGAAGAAAAATTTGGTTAACAGAGAAAGATTGCAATCGCGATCCCTATGTGAACTTGATTACGAAAAAAGTACTGGTGCAGTGCAGTCATATTTTCAGTACTTGTGCAGAAGAAATTTTACAAATGAATTTTTTAAATTGGGACGTTTTGCGATGAATTGGGAATCTGTTTTTTGTAAGCAATTTTTTTTCCTGTCATCTTCAATCACCGATTGTCATTAACCATTGTAATTTGAATTCTTTCTCGAAAGTTCAGGTTCGTTTTAGTAGCTGTATATAATTTTGCTTGATGACCCCTTAAAAGTTTTTTGAAACTTCCATTTCTTGTTTTAATTATGTATTTCATGATGCGTCACTTTCAGAAATGCATACTGCCACAAATCCTCTCCAGGATTAGTCAGCAGAGATGCTCTACAGGGTGAGTCTACAGAACTGCCCCAAAATTGATACATTTATTTCTCGCAACAACTTGCCAAAGAATGTGGCTACCGGCAAGTGATTGTGTTTTGGCTTTGTGTTTTTTTTTTCAAAAATGTATTTCTGAGTGAAGCTGCTGTCAAGTC
Source organism: Sinentomon sp. SZTP_YWyxl (assembly GCA_030068105.1). NCBI lineage: Eukaryota > Metazoa > Arthropoda > Protura > Sinentomata > Sinentomidae > Sinentomon > Sinentomon sp. SZTP_YWyxl. Next base: position 24,871 of record JASGXE010003839.1, read on the forward strand.
ACGACAACCCCAACAGGTAAAAATCACAATGCCAAGGGGTTGGTTTCGGTGGAGCATGCACTGTGACTTCATAATTATTTTGTAACGATGTTCTAGAACAAACCCATTTAAAGGTCACAGGTCGTTTTGCTATTGCTTTTTTCCACTGGGGAATTTGCTTTTGCTCTTTTCCACTGGGTGCCTCAACTCAAAACCAAAATATTTTCATAAAATCGTGCGTTTTTATTAGGCATTTAGCAATATTTGCATTTTGCGATATTTCAGTTATTTTCTCCTGGTAGTGACACAATGGAAAACAACTCTCAGAAGAACTAGGGGGTGCGGGAAGGATGAAACTGCCTCAACAAAACGGGTCTGTAGGAGCAGGCATTGTATCTTTGTAAATTAAACCTCGCCTGCCTAAAGAATGGTTGGGGGACAAAACCTTTTTTCCATCAAAGGTGGCAAATTTTGGCATTTCTGTCTTTTTTCATCAATTGAAGTGTGCAGAATTCGTTTCTAACCTCAACATTCTGGTAGAAATGCTCTTTTTCCCCAAGTGAGAATTATCAGGATGCACAACAACTGTCACAAATTGTTATCATTAACCCTGATTTTTTAGCACTTTCATTTTCCGCACTTTCCAAAGAAAACGGAACTGTTTCTAGAGAGTGAAAAGTGCTACAGAGGCCAAATTTTGACCACATGCGTAAAAAAGTGCCAAAAATTGAGTGAAGAAGGCCAATTTTTGATAATCGTCACAGTCTTCATTTATATTGGCTTTTATGGCAGATCCTGGATTTTTTACGCAAATCTATCGCGTAGTGGAAAAAGTGGAGAATTTATAAACTTTTATTGAAAAATCAAAAATCTGGCCTCATCAGCATCACTAAATTTTTGAACATTTTTACTCCACTTTGCCAAATTTGAGCCCATAATATAGTACTGTTCTCTCTGGGCCCCTGTGCAAAGTTTTCGCTTCGCGCATAAACAAAAACATATATATCTCAGTTTCCACTTGAGCAACAGTGGTGAAATTTTGCGTAGAATCATCGTTCAACAGAACCAAACTGCTCCAAAAATTCAACCAAATCGGATGAAAAACACTGAAGTTGACTGGAGAGGGTTTTGCCCCCCCCCCTTAAGGGGTTATTGCAACCACCGGAAAATTCCCTGAAAAGTATTGGCATGAAGACGTGGACTAAGACAAAAGTCATCGAATTTTTAAGAAATCTCAAATGAAGGCGAGCAAATCGTTTGCTGGCAACAACATTCTCATCATGATGGAAGTAATTCAGTTTCACTTTCGTCCCTAATGGGAGATTTCCGGTTATCTATCAAGG
>JASGXE010003840.1:0-26340 GCA_030068105.1 Sinentomon sp. SZTP_YWyxl
TTCAACAATAAAAACGACAAGTCTGATAACAAGGCACGGCAATAGCAGTCGTTAATCGTAATGAACATTATTTCCTCCGCTTTCCTCTCCCTCCACCTCCTTTACCCTTCGGTCCTCCCCCGAACCGTCCTCTCTTCTCACTCATCTCCATCTGCTTGTTCCGTTTGGCCTCCATCTTGGCAAGTGTTGTAAACACTCGCTTCTTCAATTCCTTCTGCCTCTTCAGATGCCTGAGTTCGTCCTTTGCGACCGCTTTCTCCCGTTCGACCCTCTTCATTTCGTTTGTGGTCTCTATCCTCTTCTGACGGTGGTCGAATGTCGTACGGAGACTGCTCATCAGTGTAGCAACCTGAAATCAATTCAATGCACGAGTTCATTGGACCAAATGTGTGCTAAGATTCATTAACGTAAGCCTGATCTATGTCGCCCAGTGGCAGAAATCACCAACAGTTGGCATCGATGGGCTTGACTTCCAATTCGGAAGGTTGTTTCACCAATGCAAGAAATCTCTTCCTTCTCCACTTGGGACATTTTTAACAGGCGGAGATAAAAAGGTGAAATTTTGAGGGGTTGTTCCAGGGGTTATCATCTTCGAAAATTCACTAGAACTTTGTTCTATCTCTGATAACTTGGCTGCACCAGGCAATAAACCGCCGAAGGCCATTATGCTAAACTCGCTAAGCTCATTTCATCACCCTGCCTGTAACTATGCTCAGAAGTGAGATACCAGAAATTTCTAGTGAATTTTATTAGGTCTCTTCATTTTGAAACAACATGCAAAGTTTCAATTCCCTGGAAAAAAAGTGAGAGCACTTTTTTAGGGGATGTGCCCCCATAACCCCCAAACTAGGGGACCTAGAACAATTCGGTTTGGCCTGAAACATATCTCTTGAAGAGCCCAACAACTCTGCAAAAAATCAAAATGCTGTTGCAAGTAGTTAAAAAAAAAACGAATTTATGGGGGGGGGATCCCCGGAAGAGATCTTCTCGCGAAATTGAGTGAGAAAACTAAGGAAAGAATTTATTATGTAGAAAATTCAAAGAGAAGTCTTCATACAAAAGACAATTCGTACAGAAAGGATTGCAGGCAACAGGACGCGCTTCACAATCCTAGTTGTCTCCATACTTTCACAACTTCTCTCCTTTCGATTACTTTTTCTAATCGGGAAAAATCGCAGCAGAGGAAAAAAGAGTTTTCTTCAAAAGAGAACCCATAAAGATCAGCTCGAATCCCTCAGTTCGAATGTTGATTAGTTTTTCTTGCTGGTTTTTCCATGGAATGGTGCTTGAATGCAATTTTTCTTTTTCTTTTTCGACATATGTGTGTCAGTCAGAGAAAGAACCACATGGGGAACACACGCAATTATGACAAAAACATAGGATACGTTGGCAAGACACGCATACCTCCGACTCGTACGGTTCCCTTATCACAGCAACCCTATTCTCGGTCATCACCGCACTGGCTGACCTCACCGACTTGACCTTTGGCTTATCCGAATATGGAAGGTCTCTCTGCAGAGACCGTGGAATGGTCAACGCATCAAACTTTTTCTGTTTCCGAACTATATCCTGCAAATCGAGAAAGACAAAGATAAAAATAAAAGTGAATGAGAATTGAGAACAGTTCGCAGAGGAAAAACCAATGTGGCAAATGCTATCAGCAATTTTATGTTCACCAGAGTTCCTAAATGGCCAATCCAGATATGGAGCAATTTTGACCACCTTCAGAGAAAAGAGGAGGTCTCCGAAAAGCGATGACCGAAATTATTTCCGAAAAGCGATGACCCCGGGTGATTCACGAAAGGTGACACGTTAAATGATGATTCCCCAATTTATTTATTTTCTTTTTCAACGGCTGTTGTGAAGGTGCACAAAAAGTGATTGCGTCAGTATTGTGGTTCATACCCATTAGTCTACTTGATCATTGAACCTTATCACTGCGCATATAAAACCAAATACTTGGGGTGCCGTTAGCAGGTCTCCGGTCTCCCATATTTCAAGGATCATCCCTGGGGATTCCCCTAATCGACAAACCTGATACATGGAATCCGGCTGCATAGGATTCCTGATTCCCTGTTCGTGTTTCAGCTCCCAGATGCTCTTCATGGCATTGAACTCTGTCTTCTGATCTTTTTCATTCAGGAGAGAAGTGACCGGGGCATAGTAGTGTGGGATGGACACCTTGTACCACGTTCGACAGAAGACGATATCTGAAAAGAATAGAGAAAACTGCTGGTGGTGGGACAAAGCAAGCCAGTTTGTGACTCAACTTGACATTTCCCAATGTCAATTTAATAAAATTCTACGACAATTGGAACTGCGAACAGAATAAAAATGGGGGAACACAAAAGGACTCGTGGAGATGTGATGCCGATATGGGATGCCTCACTCAACACTGACCTCACATTCCGCATATCCAAAACAGTTTCCATGAATTTCGTGATGATTCTCACACTTTTCCAGAAGAATATTCATGAATTTCCCAACAATTCCCTAACTTCCAAAATCGTTTTAATGAATTTCCTGACTTTTCCAAAATAGTTTTCACGAATTTCCCGACTTTTCGAGAACAGTTTTAAGAATTTCCTGACAATTCCCAGCCATTTCCAAGTTCTCATGAATTTCCTGACTAGTCCCCGGCATGTCCAGAATAGTTTTCATGAATTTCCTAGCTTATCCAGAATGGTTTTCATTAATTTCATGACCAGATTGTGCAAGAGGAGCACATTTTTAAAAAAGTTTCTATTTTGAGGATGTTTCCGAGTTGATTCGTCAAAATGCGAAATCGCCAAAAGCCTTTTCCTCCAGGGCCTATTTCAGAGATTACCCAATTCCACAACCTTTTCAAGTTTTCCAGGTTGCTGAGTTCTTCAATCGTTCTGGTATCAGTGAAAAGTGGATGGCGTACAAGGATGGTACACTTGGGTTTATGCAACTGCGAAATATTACAACGTGATGTTTTGTCAACCAGACCAAAAACTAGCAACTTTTGACTTATCAACTTGACTACTCCACTTCTCCATGTGAAGTGGAGTAGTCAAGCTGATAAGTAAAAAGTTGCTGGTTTTTGGTCTGGTTGACAATAACATCACATTGATATGAGCCCATGCAGGGCAATCTGCATAGAGCTTCGGTTCGGATTGGCTTGTAGGTGGTGGCAGCACTCCCACTGATCCACCCCCTGATGATCACATGATTGCAGTGTGAAGCAAGCCTTGACATTTGACGGAAGCACCGATGCTTTAAAGGCATCATCCGTTCATGTGAAATATTTCTTTGGTGTTTGGGAAGAACTCACCGCTAAGAAGGATCTTATCTTCGAAAGTGGCTCTGAATGCCCCAGGAGGCTTGTTTATTGCCTTCTTGATCTGACCTCTGACCCCAGACACAGTCCTTATCTTTGCACCTTCGAACTTTGACACCTCCAACGGGGTGTTGAACATGTCCTTGATGAAGGCAGTCTTCTTGTAGATCTTCAACGGATATCCTACTAGCTTCAACTTTTTCACCATGTTCAAACTGCGATCGAGGTCGAGAACAGAACCTGTGGCCGCAATTCGGAAATCCGGCTGGGTAAAAAGATAACACATAAATCCTTCAAGTTAGTGAGGAACACGTATATGAGCGGGGCAGGCAAAGGGAGTGTGACAGTTTCAAAATAGACCGGTAAAATACATACAGCTATACTCAGAAAAGGTAAAAAGTAGATGAATTTGAAAGTTTATCAAAATGTCGGCGGTTGGAAAAACTAACGCCAGCAGTTGCAAAAGCTGTGCCCGTGGTTGGAAAAACTACGGCAGCAGTTGTAAAAACTTTGTTGAGAGTTTGAAAAACTGTCTGTGGTTGGAAAAACTTTGTTGACAGTTTGAAAAACTGTCTGTGCTTGGAAAAACTTTGTTGACAGTTGGAAAAACTGTCTGTGGCTGGAAAAACTATGTCGCCAGCTGGAAAACCTATGTTGGCGGTTGGAAAAACAAATGTGTGCAGTTGGAAAAACTAGTTACATGTCCGTGGTTGGAAAAACTATGTTGGCGGTTGGAGAAACAGTCGGCGGTCGGAAAATCTGCATTGGCAGTTGGAAGAGCTGTGTGCAGATGGGAAAACCATGCATGCGGCTGGAAAAATTGCCGGCAGGTGAAAAAACTTTGACCGTTCTTCTGCATACGAATCCAGTCATCCACAACATGGATGGAAGGCTTAGAAATTTCGTTAGCTGGAACATGTTCGGCAGTTTGAAAAATAAGCCACCATCAGACAGACAGAAACCAAGCTAACCAACCTGATGTCCTCCAATCTTTTGTACAGCTATCAATCCTGTCCCCTGAGGAGTTATTGGACCCCAGAAGTGTGAGAGGCAGTGCAAATGCTGTGGGGTGTACTTCAGCATCCTATGGAAAGATAAACGGTCCATTGTGCATTAAGAGAGGCACATTTACGAGGGGTGTTTCAAAAGATGCAGAAATATTCGTGCGCACTTCAGATTGCAGACCCGAAATTTTTAAGGACCTCACTTCTCCCCATGTTTGACAATTACATTCTGCCACCATGGACTACAGAGTGAAGACACAAAACCGTCAAAACTACTCGGTAAGAGTGGCCCGAACAATCCTGCAAGGGTGCTCAAAAACTACCCAGTTAGGGTGGTCAAAACTACCTGTTCGCGTAAGTCAAAACTCCGCAGTGCGAGTTGTTTTGACCCTAGCACCATACATGTCTCCAAGTTTCCACCCCACTTTTCACTTTGCTAAATTGGAGAGTTTTACCTGAATGTACCTTAGCATGCAATCGAGTAAGAATAAAATATGTCAAATCAGACTGCAGCCCAGACAATCGGAATTTTATCGTGAGGAATTTTATGAAGACCGATTTGGGCATTTTTTTGCATTTGGGCAGATCAGGAAATTTTAAAGACAATTGGTGTAAGTGAACCAAACCAACCGAACACGACCGTTGTGATCTTGGACCGAGTAATACGGGATGGTCTGAAAACGTCGCCAGCCAAGAGAAATGATCAAAGGGTCGTTCGTCTTGAGAATACGCTTGTGCCAACGGTGCTTCTTCAACCGAACCTGTTCGGAGAAATGCAGGTAAAGTGTTGTCGAAAAGTGAGAACAAAAAAAATCAATCGTTACACACAAAACAATTAATATCATAGAAAATAAACAAAATGGTGGCTGATCAAATTCCCCAAAGACCACTTTGAGGTCTTTGGGGAATTTGATCAGCGCCATTTTGTTTATTTTCTATTATTTGCCAGGTCCAGGCTTTTGGCTTTTTGCACTGGAGACCGTTCTTCCGGAAGATTTAACAGTCCCTGCTGGACTTGAGCTCTAATGCCCAGTTGCACAAACAAAGATCAAGCTTTGATCTTGGATCGAACTTTGATCCTAGATCAGGCAATGTTAAATAAAACCCTATGCTTGATCTCTGATCAGTGTTTGATCCGAGATCAAAGCTTGATTCTTGTTGGTGCAACTGGGCATAAGTCTTGAATGTTGATCAGTAACAGATGCTGGCTTACCCTGGAATGGTGCGAAAATGCAATTTTCTTTATTTATAACAAATTTCATGTTGTCTATTAAGCGAACCACAATTGATTTTTCGAAATAATTTTCACACCAAAAAATTACCTAAGAATTGTCATCCTCTGACATGAAAAGGAAAAGGGAATTAAATGTCATTTTATGAACGTTGAAAAGACCTATTTCATTGTGTCCCTTCGTCGGAAATTAAAGGGAAAAGAAAAAACCCTCGATGAAAGGTTAAATGCTTTTTGTTTCCAGATATGACCATTTTCTGGGGGGGGGGGGGGGTAACTTTAATTCGATATTTTTGTTTCAACATCTGTAATTCAAAATCTATTAATGCAAGTCAACATTTTTTGTTTCAACATTTGTGTTTCCACGTTTTATGGTCATCCAGGCCCCCATCGAAAATCGTCGAAAAAATCTGAAAACAAAAAGCGTTTCACAAGACGGTTTTACCCCTCAAATCTCCGAAGGGAACGGACACACCTTTAAATAGGTTTACAACACCCAAACAAAGCAAAAAGTTAAAACAGTGATAAAAAACAGACCTGAACATATCCAATGTTGGTTTCTCCGGACATCAATCCGCCGACAATAACCGGATAGGAACATTCGAAATTCTGGACAAACTCGCACGGCACCCCACTGAACTCAAGGCGGACATACAGGCCAGGCCTGTAACCCTCGTACTGAATGCGGAGCTGGTCATCTAGGCCGTCGAATTCGTCCTTATTGAACTGAAAACAGGTAAACGTGTAACAGAGGGTGTTTAATTTAATCAATGCGGAGCAAACCCACAAAGCTTTGATTTCTTTTTGGCGGCAACCTGCCTGCCACTCGCTGCTGGCTTCCAAGGAATTCAGTAAAATCCATTTTATCTTGTGGTATCATGGATGCAAAAATGAGATACCTACCTGGAAATATACCTCATCATCTACCGTGAAAAGAGCACTGTGAACAGATACCACCCATGGTTCTCGATAGGGTTCCAACAGGCAATAATTGTTTGGAGTTTCATTTCCCCAACTTTCCCCGACCATTACTGATCCATTTCTCTACAAAAGACCAAATTAAAGCGTTGCTGTCAAATTTCAAAAGCCGCCGCAAGCCTTGCAGGGCCTGGGTCAGAGCCCCAGCAAGGTTCCAATTGGCAGAGAAAATTGTCCCCCAGAAAAAACTGAAGAAATTTAGAAATTTTGGGCATTCATTTTGGCCTCAAAATTTCGTTTCGCGATCATTTTTAGGCTTCCTGGGATCCTTATGATCCTGATTTTCACTGACTTTTAGCATATTTTTGAGCAATTCCCTGACTTTTGATGCGATTCCTCGACTTTCCCTGACTGATGATGTGATTCCCTGACTTTCGCGTGGGTGGGAACTCTGTCTCTAACATGTCGGACATTTTTGCCAATTGACATGGGCCGAGGCATATTCCATACCAGAGAACCAATGAACTTGTTACAATGAGCTCTGATTACAATGAATGATGCTTTTCAGCATGATTTCATCGAACCAAACCCACCTTTGCCTGAGTCTCCACGCTCTCCCGCAGCTCATCGTAGAACGATTTCTTCCCATCAATGCCTTTCCCTCCACCACCCTCATCATACTCTGAGTCAAACATCGCCTTGAGCTTCCGTTTCTTCTCTTCCCGTTTCCGTCTCAGCCTTTCCGCCTCCTCTTCCTTGCCATCTTTCCGGCTGCTGCCATTGCCGCCACTTTTTGCCGCCTCTGTTTCATGGAATGAGAATACAATTACACCCTTTGCAACTGCAGTTTGTATTGCAAACAGGGTGAGAAAGGTCATGGTCCAGAGTATAAATATATGGGGTTCGTAAAAGTCACTTGACAACCCCAGAAAAGTGCATTGCAGTTTTGAAGCAACTCTGGAGTGGAGTTTGTTCACATTCGAATGGTTAACACCTGCAGCAGGCAGCCTGCCCAATCTGAACCTGAAATCTGTAGAAATGGCCCCACAAGAGAAGACTAAAATCAGCAAATAGCAAGGGATTCAAGTGACTTTTATGAAACCCTGTATACAGAGCCCAGCACATCCCAGTATGAAACGGTCCAGGGTGAATAAAAACATGACAATTCAAGATTCCCAAACACAAATCTGAATCTTGAGGAGAACTGCACTTCTTTGCCAGAAAGTATGGTCAAAGCGTAGGATTGGGTTCCTTCCTTCTCAAGATAAGTTCTGCGAGTTTCTTGAAAAGAAAATAAACCACGCGAAAAGAGGCTCAAAAGAAAATATACTATGTGAAAGGAGGCTGAAAAGAAAATCACGACATGAAAGGAGGCTGAAAAGAAAATAAACCATGTGAAAGGAGGCTGAAAAGAAAATAAACTACGTAAAAGGAGGCTGAAAAGAAAACAAACTCCGTGAAAAGAGGCCGAAAAGAAAATAAACTATGTGAAAGGAGGCTGAAAAGAAAATAAACTATGTGAAAGGAGGCTGAAAAGAAAATAAACTGTGTGAAAGGAGGCCGAAAAGAAAATAAACAATGTGAAAGGAGGCTGAAAGGAAAATAAACTAGGCATGTGAGAAAGGAAAACAAACTACCTATGTGAGAGGAAGCCGTAAGAAAAACAAACCACTGCTGTGTGAGGAAATAAAATAGATATGTAAAAGGAGGTCAAAAAACCATTGCCATTTTTGAGGAAAATAAACTAGGTTATTAAAAGGGAGGCCAAGAAAAAACTTACAGTGCCTTTTTGATGAAAATTAACTCGGTCAATGAAAGGAGGCTGAGAAAAAAACAAACCTGTGCCATTTTTCGCTGCCTTCGTCATGTCTCCTGTCTCCATGTCTTCGAAGTCTCCGAACAAGTCGTCACCATCCTCACCATCCCCGTCCTCCAGGAGTTCAAAAGCATTTTCTGAACTATTCCACTTTCCGGTGACAAAACAATCCACAATGGAATCCATTACCTGTTTAAACATGCCCAAGGTCAAGATTAGTTATTTTGGGAGACGATAAGGCACCTTTTTCGGAAAACGGAAGGTAGGTACCTACCTGTTGGTGATGGGGGTGTGAAATTTTGACTGCTGATTTCCATCATAACTTCCGAGCTCCTATGCAAAATTCGACAAAGTTCAGACAAAAGAAAATGGCCGACCTGCAACTGATAAACCTGACATGGGCCTAATTAAAGCAACACCAAACAAAAGTACGATCTCTACTTTGCATTCCTGGCTTGGGTTTTAGTTTTCCTGCGGGAAAATATTTAGTGATGCTGAGTTCTTACACTTTGCACCTGAATAGAAATTATAATTGGGTTATTGGCAAGTTGAAGACACCTTGAAACATTTATTAGTGATTTTTTGGTGATATACCTATTCAGCTTTCTTTTACTTTTTTTCTGCACGAGGAAAATAATTTTTGTTACAGTCGGGCATTTACCCCAAGCATTACAGCGGGGCAAGCATCTTGAATCGAATGCCTAAAATTCTGAAAAGCAAGGGGAAACCCTAGACCAATTACCTACCCCAAAGTATCAGAGGAGGAGGCAAGGACGGCCGGCCAAATGCCCGAAATCCTCATGAGCATGGGGAAAACCTTCAGTCAATTTCCCAACAGTGTTACAGTTGGACACAAGCACCGTCTGCCAAATATGTCCAAAAAGCATTACAACGGGGCAAACACTAAGCTGAATGCTCCCGAGCTGGTGGAAAAAACCTTCGCCTATTTCCCAAAAGCATTACAACGTGAGCAAACACCGTAAGTTGAAATCCCCGATTTCACTTCCCAAGGCTGAATGCCAACACACATACGCACATTCATTCGTCGGAACAAGAGTTTACATGCAGACACATCCCAAAACACAACACTGTCGGTCGCATGCACCTAAGCCACTAACCCTAACCCTATTTGAAAAAGTCAATTCCATTTTTATCGAAAGAACTCTGTTGGAAAATTTGATTTCTGCGCACAACAGTATTCCTTTTACATCGTTGAGAAAGGTGCATCTGAAAGTGTAATTGACTTTTTTCAAGCTTAGGGTTAGGGTTAGTGGCTTTGGTGCATTCGACCGATTGTTTTAAAAAGGAGCGAAGTATGTAGCAACAGCCAATAGACAAGACAAACCTCCTTGGAGCTCCAATCCTGAATGTCATTGGTTGTAAATTTCGTAGCATCCAGGCCGTTGATGGTCACCTCATCCTCATTCAGCTCAAACAGATTGCCAATTCTTGCCTTTTTGTCACCACTCTGGCCAGAACTGTCCTTGTCTTTGGAGCGAGAATCTGAAGCGTAAAGGGAGAAACAAGAGCCTCAATTTGGAAAAAGGAATCCAGAAAGTGGTTCATTTTCAAGAATCTTTCAAGAGACATCGAGTGACATTGTCTGGAGAATGAAAACATCCCAGGCAGTTACAATAAAAGGGTGGTTCATAAAACGTGAAACTGCTAATTTGGTTTCTATCAAAGGCATCTAATTTCTGTTTACAGCTGCGAATGCCTATGAAGGGAACAATCACAGATCAATCGACTGAAATCAAATTAGTGCAGTTTCTCATTTAAAGGAACACCCTTTGCCTTTTGTTTACTGTCAGCAGGGTTCAGACAGAACTTGAGTTGAGAGACTTTGGCGGACCATGTAGTGCGGAATATGATGGCTTTTCGGTTGTGTACAATCGGGAAATCAAGGCAGAGGATGCCAAATCAGCTGATACCGGCAAAGGCCCATCAAATCAACCCAGGAGTGGAAATGGCAAACATATACGGTGAAAATGCTTGACATCTCCAAAAAGCTCTAAACTTCTAGAGGCTTGCAGGTGTGTTAGGGGTTCCTGGATTTTGACATTGACCATGGACTTTACAGGAGTACTCTGTTGTGGATTTTGTGATGCAAAAATGCCAACAATTTGCAGAAATATTTCTGTGTGGTATCAGGAATGAAATTTCCTGGTGGAAAAAGTTGATAAAAATAAGAAAAGAAGGCAAGAAAACAAAGGAAAAAAGCAAAAAAGAAAAAGATTTCTGTTTCACAAAAAGCAGGTTGCGAAACAGAAATCACAGAACACCAACCAAAAGAAGAAGTGGAAGAAGTCGAATAGATGAGATGCCGCAATGAAGCAGATGACGACTGCCGCTCGTAAAACGACTTCGCGGCCTTTTCTTTCAGATTGGCCTTCCACCTGACGTCGTCCAGGAGTCCTGCGTCTCCGTCGTCCCCGCCTTCCTCTTCACTGGTGGTGGACGTGCCGTCCGCCGCATCCTCCAATCCCAGCTCACAACCGCTGTCTTCATCGTCACTGCCGTCATCCGATGACGCGGAAAGATCATCTGCTTCGTCACAATCTTCATGGGACGCTTCAAGCTCCCTGGTGAAAAACCGAATGCATTGAAATTGAACTCTCACAAGGTCAAGTACTGGGTGTCTAGGCACCTACCAATCTGATTTTGAAAAATTCCATTCAAGATTTCTTGGTTTTCCAGAGTGATTAATAATTATGCAGATTTTAGTTGTTGAAGGCGAAATAACTCCTGATTCATTCCGCAAAATATAACCTCCCCAACATTCACCCCCTTGATGATTATTGGGCATGTTTAACCCCTTCAACTCCATGACGCCAATATTGGCGTTTTCTCACCTTGTGTCCAAAGAGACAGCACAAGAAAAGATTCAAGTGTCCAAAGCGCCATGACGCCAATAGTGGTGTGATCTGCTCATGTGGCCAAAACGCCACAACAGAAAAATGAAAAGGATTCCAAAATGCCAGATTTTTTAAAGTGTCCAAAACGCCATGACGCCAATAATGGTGTGCTCCAAAATAGTACCGGGTGTCAAGCATTTGTCAAAGAAAAACTCAAGTCTTGCAATTTTTTGCACACTTCATTTTTCTGCACACATGAATTGCAATAACTAACACCCTTTTGGAGCCATCACTAATTGCCCGATTTATTTTCCCAAGCCCATCTTTTATGCTGTGGATTCTTTTATTTTGAATGCGAAATTGCATTAAAATAAAAAAAAATCTGCAGCCTAAAAGATGGAATTCATTTAAAAAATCGGCACAATGTATACCAAAAACCCACGCCTCGGAATGTTGAATTGGATTTGAGAAAAGAGAAAACTCAGCAACAAAAATGCAAACACTGCAAACTAAATCTGAAGAAAAATCACAGTTCCTATAGTTGGTGTGATAGGAAAAGAAATGTTGACGGGAATGCAGTCCTTGTGGGGTAGCCGCAACAAGTGTACTTTGCCATCACAGGCCTTTTATCAGTTCTCAGGCATTCGACGCAATGGTTCCTTCCAACAAATCAACCAGAAGTCGGTGTAGAAAAAAAAAAGATTTCTGGAACTGCGCAGAAAAAAATCAATCAAGAGAGACCAGATTTTCGAATCACCTTGTCTCAATTTCTGCTCTCTTTCTCTCTCAGACTCACTCCAGAGAGGAAAAAGTCGTGTCCAAAACGCCAGATTTGAAATCCCATGTTAATTTCCCATTTAACAACGCCAATATTGGCGTCATTCTCTCAACTGCGTGTAGAATGAGAACGGGTGGGGCTAGGAGAAAACCGAAAAGAGTGTCAGAACCGCCAGGTCAAGCCCGATCTAAAGAGGTGAAAACACCAGATCTTGGACTTACCATTGAAATTATATGGAGGTTGATCCACTATTGGCGTCATGGCGCTTTGGCCCCTTTTTCAGTATCGCCATATGTGGTGTCATGGCGATTTGGACATTTCTGCTCAGACTGATGCTGGAGGTTTCAGCCCATCTCTCCAAAACACCAATAGTGGCGTTATGGCGTTTTGGACAGCAAAAATATTTTCACGTCTGGAGTTGAAGGGGTTAAGGGGACCCCCCTAAATTCGGGTTTTTTTAAACTTCTTGCAACAGCATTTTGATTTTTTGCAGATTTGTTGGGCTTTTTTAAGAGAAGTGTTTCAGGCCAAACCGATTTGTGCTAAGTCCCCTAGTTTGGGGGAAAACGTGCTCTCTCTAAAAGTTTGTAGCTTGCAGGCAGATATTAAGCCAGGATATTGAAACTTTGCATGTTGTTTCCATATGAATACCTAGCCCTAATAAAATTAACTAGAACTTTCTGGCATTCGCTTCTGAGCAGAGTTATAGGGTCATGAAATGAGCTTAGCGAGTTTAGCATAATGGCCTTCGGTGGTTTATTGCCTGGTGCAGCCAAGTTATCAGAGATGGAACAAAGTTCTAGTGAATTTTTGAAGATGATTACCCATGGAACAACCCCTCAAAACTTCACCTTTTTATCTCCAGCCAGTTCGGAGTTCTATTAAGTTGAATTTTGTGCAGAGACAAAAAAGACGTATCCGAAAAATGCATTTTAAAGTTGACAAAATACCAAGTAGATGCAGTCCGAATATGATCCGCTAAAACAGGCATAACTTTGCCATTTGTTGGCCGATTTTAAAAAACTTGGACCTTTTGGAAAGAGGAACATCCAGCAAGTGATTTTTGTAAAAAAATAAGCAAATTTAAGGGGGGTCCCCTCAACTGGTCAACCCATCACGTAACACTTCAAGCATTAATTTTTTCCCTATGGCCAAGGACTTTCCATCTATCCTGTACAATCACATGGAAGAAACGGATTTGCATACGAGCTAACCTCAGGCTAGAGTTGATCTTCTCCTTGATGGGATTCTGAACACTTCTCCTCGTTTTTCTCTGCTCTTCACCAACCGGCCCAGCACCATCTGGTCGGTGTGTGTCGGCAGGAGAGCTCTCCGTAGTGCTACATAAAGAGGACCCGTGCTCAAAGTCCGTTAGATCAACATCACTTCCCAAGTCGTCTTCCCCATCAGATGCGGAGTCCTCGGATGCACCGATGTATTCACGCAGTTGCTGTTCCACACTTTCCAGCTGACTCCGCTGCTTCATTCCATTGGAGCCCGGCTTAGGATGTCGACCCCCTTCTTTTAGATGTCCCCCTTTTCTAAGCGTATCCTGATTATTGATCAGGGTCGTTTCGTTCTCGGCATATTCCTCGTTATCACTTTCATCGGCAAACACCTGAGGCAAGGAGACAGAATTGCAATGGCCTGAATGTGACACCACCAAAAAATCAGACCTACCCTGATCTCGCTGTAATTTGCACCTGGCCCAAACCGATACCGACCTAACTTTCAGTCAGGCAACATTTCTGTTTTGATAACATCATACAGTCATTTTTTTTTCGCAAGCTGCAATTTCATAAGTTTGGTCCAAGCACACTCATAGGCAAGTCAGGTGCAAGGCACTCCTTTCAATTGGACCCAGTCTGCAAAGTACCTACTTTTTAGTTGGGTCCCAGATATGATCTGCGTTCAAGATAGGCACTGTTTTATTTTCAGTTGAGCTCAAGCTGCTTGCCCTACCTGTCTCTGCTTTTTGACCATGGTCAAGAACAGCTCATAGAGGCAACGCTTAAGATGCCCGTTTGTCAAAGAATATTTGGGGGTGGGATACGAGGTCCCAACAACGTTACGTCACTAGGAGATGAAGAAAAAAGAACAGTCGGTATGTAGTGCAGCAGTTTTGGGAGACCTGCCTGCCCATGCACCCTGTACAGATAATGTCCTTGAACATTGTCCAATTATGTGCAGCCACTGGACCTTTCTTTACAAACTGCGTGGCAACCAGCATTCATTGCAAAATACTGGTCAAAAATGTCAATGAGGAAAATGCTGTAGAAAATAAATCAGTTAAGAGTTGCCCTTTCCACCCGTTTCCTCAAGGGACAAACAGCAGGGAACAGTGCTGTTGAACCAACAAGCAAGGAGGACCAATCAAAGGAAGGGAGGGCGCTTGACAACATTTACCTCATCTTTTCTAAGGAGGAGTCCACTGTCAGGCTTTGCATCTGACTCAGTGCGGCTCTCCGTCTCCCCATCTCCACTATCCTTCCCCTCGTCAAGCAGAAAGGTGACCTTTCTCCTTTTGGCTCCGCCTCCTCCCATTGGACCTTTCTTGAGCGTTGACATCGCTGATCCTTCCACCAGACACTCAGAATCGTCCGCATCGGCTTTCAAACGTTTGGATGCTTTCCTCTCAGCGAGTACCCTGGAACGATTATAAAAAGTTGAGTGGGAAAAAAATGAAAATGCAAGAAAAAAAGAGGCAAGACTTTGTGCACCATGGAAGGAAGGGTGGGGATGTGGAAGGTTGTTACGAATGAGACCGCTCTCACCAGGCGAATTTCTCGTATTTCTCTCCACAGCACCAAAGTCTTGTCGACGCTCGACTTCTGAACAATCTGGTTCTGAATATGGGGCCAGGATGGTTGTCGTAGCATAATAAGATTGGAAACCAGGGAGAGGAATACATGGTAAAACAAGTCTCGACTTGTTCCAAAAATCTGGTATTATTCCACGTTTTCATGAAGGTTTGCCTAGTTTTACAATTTCACACAATTTCCATTTTTCCGAGGCAACAGTTTTCTTCTGGAATCAACAACTAACAGGTGTGACTTTTAATGAGAGACCACACAAACCGGTGGCCAGTTTTTATGAGGTGAGCATATGTGGAAGTTTTTTATGTAGAGTTGTGAACACAGATGAAGAAAATAGGCCTATTGACCTGAGAAATGCTGAAAAAATTCAACAATGGAAATTTATCACCTGAAATTGTGAAAAATTGACTGAACAATTTTGTTCATGCTGTCCCGGAGCTTTTGATTTTGACAAAAGCAAGGAGTGAAAAAACAACCTCTCAACTGCCATCGATCTGGAACACTTGGGTTTCATTTTTATCAAATTATTCCGTTTCGAAATGCAGCAATAAAAATTCTGTCAGTGTGTTTTGTTTGCAAAAATAGATCCAGAAAATTGATTGTTGTGCCTTGCACTTCTGTTGCAGTTAAAACAACAATGAAACAAAACTCGAAAGAAAAAAGAGGAGATCGATTTCGCCGGTCTCTCTGCCTGCATCATCAGCAATCAACGTTCTGGAACAATGCCTTCTGAAAGCTTCACACTAATCAAAAAATAGATCCCGTGGTCACCAACAATGACCCACGCAAAACAACACCAAACTGGAATTTTCTCATGCGACACCAGCACATTTTTTCAACTTCCACAAGAGGATTCTTTTTCTGAAATGACATAACAGAGAGGACTTTCGGTAAAACATCGACTTTTGCAAACTGGGACAGCCTTTTACAATTATATTTTCTGTTGCTTTTTGCTTTGATTTTTTAGTCTTCGTTTTGCTTTTTTTTCGCTTTTGCTCTTTTGCCATTCCCTTTGCTGTTTGTGCCGTTGTCTTTCCCCTTACATCCTTTCATCTCTCTACCGTCCACACCAATGTTCCAAGTGAAATAACGGATATAACCAACCTGTCAGACAATTCTGGCGACGTAGCGGCTTTGAAACTGGATGTAGTCACTGGATCTGATTCGCTGAATATCTTCAGCTCACTCTGCTCCAATTTCTGGTCGATCGTCTCTTCCGTTGAAATTATGGAACGAATCATTCCACCATCTTCCCCACCAACATCCCCATCTGAGATCTCATCCCTCACTGCACTCCCCGGCTTCCTCCCGCCATCCTTTCTTTCAATGTAGACGGCATCCTTGTCGTAGACGATCCCACCGTGGCCGGTGAACGGTGCGTAGATCAGCTTCTCCTTGTCCACCAAACCCCGCTTTTTCAACTTATCCGGGAGCGGACACGGATCCGGCAGATGACTTATCTCCTCGATTTTCAAGTCTCCCATACCGGGAACATGGACGCAGGACTTGTTTTTCAGCGCAACTCCCCGCACGTAGCCGTAGAAGCACACATTTCTGTCGCACTTGACATTCTGTCGAATGTCCTCCATTGGTGTGATATCTTCCATCCTGTCGACAAGAACGTAGGGATGCGTCGTCCGCCACTGGAGAGGTCGGAACTTCATCACGGAGATAAACCTAGCGAGGTTCTTGACCTCGTTCTTGAGGTACTGTTCGTGGGTGAGGCCAGAGAGGTAGAAGAGCTTTGCACCTGGATAGACCTCCGTCCAGAAGCGGTGCTTCAAAATCTTCTTTGTTGTTTTGAGTTGTTTGGCATTTTTGAACAGGTCCAAGTGGTTCAGCACACCCATGATCCGGGGGAAACCGTGTGCCTTGAGAAATTAATGACAATTTAAGCATGTTAGGGAGATAAATCAGGCAAGTCAAAGCTCACATCAAATCTCAAACAACAATGCTTCTAGAGTTTGGAGGTGGACTGCATGTCAAACCGCTTCCTGTAAAATTGCTACTAAATACCCACCTAAGTAGCCTACCTACTCACCCTCGAGACTTTCTCTAACTTGGTATGTTGATTTTTGTCACACATTCCAATTTCTGAATCTCATGCCACCAGATGACTCTGATTAGACCCACCCTTTTAACACATCCACCTCCATACGAGTGCTGCCTCGCTCTCTCATAACACCAGTGGCGTGCGGTCAGGGCAGGCAAGGCAGGCACTGCCTGCCCAAGAAAAATTTCATGTATCGTGCATTTTTTCATTTTGCAAACATTTGCAACGGGGCCATCAAAATTCACAAATAATGTGGACTGAGCCATCTCCGAGAAAGGCACACTCTGATTTGCCTGCTGACAGTGTCTGCTGAACGATTCCTCAACTGGGAACTCCCTTCTTTCCCGATCCCAACAACCACAGAGGTTACCCTACCCACCCTCTTTCTCGCTGGTCTTCCAGACGCAAGCGAATCCATTGCTCTGTTGGCGCATGATTTAGGAGAGGCAAGGATTGGTTCTGCCTGCTTTGGGGGATCTGTGGGGATGCGATGGAGTCGATGCCGCTCCATCCCGTCAGGTGAAATCACCCACTGCAAGTGGAGCAGTTCTTGTTGCCGAGTAGGCACTTTGAAATCTGCCTCCAGCTGCATCTCTGCGGAGATCAAGCGTGAAGATTCGTGCTGTTCCATTGTCTCCCGCTGATCACAGCCCTCTGCTGTGATGACATCGCAGGCCAGCCTGTGATGAATGCAAACCTCGCTTCGCCAAAGGCATGCTGTCTGCAGCAATTTTTGAATGTCAAGTGCGGCCAAATGATGATTTTGCGGGAATGGGAAACAGAAAACAGAAATGTTGGATTTGGCATGTGAAAACAGAAAACATTAGATTCTGGTGTGTGGGCGGGCATAAATTTGTGAAATGTGGTCCCAATTGAATAAGCTTTTGAAGTCGGTGCCACAATTTGTGAAGCCAATGAATTTCAGTGAACTTGTGTTTTTGATGAAGACACTTAGCGTTTGTCACCAAAAATATCGATTTTTCAGAGCTTGATTTGGCATGGATATTTCGCAAATGCAAATGTTCGACAAAATGGAAATGCAACATTGAACATGGAAAAAAATGGAGATGCCGCCAGGCCTGTGCGAACGGGGGGGGATGGGGACACTGCTCACCAATTAAACTTTTATCAGCCCATCTGGGCTGTTGTGAAAGATTTTCTTTTCTGTTTGTTTTAATTTTATTTTAATTTCAGTTATCATTCGTTTGAAATTGCCTGAATAATTTTTTTTCCTTTCACCTCATTCGAACCACCTCACTGAAATATGTCGTCCACACCTTTGCTGCTACTCAACTGGATGCATACAGATGTAAAAAATGCTCAGTTTTTCAAAAACTTGAGTATTCTGAGCACCATTTGAGGCTACATTTTTCAAAATTTCTCCCTCTTCGGGGAGGGGGACACCCTCTCCCCGAACCCCTCCCCCCGCGTTGCGCTTCGCGCAACGCATCTTCGACGACACTACTCTGGACAAAGTGCCTGCCTGCATCTGGCACCCACCGCACGCCACTGCATAACACTAACCCTTCATGGTTAAAGTAGTCTCTCCATGTATAAAAATGCACTCATGTCTGGCGAATGCTGTGACAGACCTATGAAAAAGACTACTTACGTATTCTCCATTGTGCTTGCTGACTTTTCGGAAGCATCTCACTCGTTGCCGAGTCCAATTCAACTTGTTGCCTTTGTCAACATAGAGCGGGATCTCTCCAACACATTAGCTGTGCTAGTCAACAAGCAAATGGAGAACAAATCATCTGGAGTTGTGATAAGTTCCATTTCTCCAGGTCTTTTCCCACCTATGAGGAACTGTCGTACAGTACGTCAATGATCAAAAAGTCTCAATGATGCATAAAATAATCACAAAAGGGGCGAACTGGTGATTGTAGGCAGTTCTCATAGTTGACTAAGTGTCTACGTTGTGTTGGTTCATAGCTACCGATGAGGGATATCAATGGGAAGCCTTGAAGTATGCCTACAGAGCAATAAACAGGCTCGCAACACAATCCTTTCCAAAACGAGTAGGCAAGCTTGCAAAAAGTCGGGAGCACGAGAGTCGAGAGCATTGCTCACCGGACGGATGAGAGCCAACCGTGATCGAAATGGGCTGGCGGGCAAAAAGCCCTTTTTACCAACATATGACCAGGCTCAAAAATCTATGCTCCAGGGCTCCTAACGAGTTTTTACAACCATGCGTGTTGGTAGATGATTGGGCTCTGCCAAAAAGTCTGCAGCAGTGCAGCATGTTGCAGCTTTTTTGTTCTTGCAAGTCCTGCTTGCTGCAGTGATCTTTACCACCCTGTACAGGCACCTACCTACTTGATCTTTTTTGATCTCTGAGTGGGCAGTTTTTCAACCTCTGGCAAGCTGCATAGGTCATATCAAGTCAAGATTATTCTGTGAAAAGAATCAGCCACCAAGCAACCGGATGAGAAAATCAACCTGGCAGATATTGAGAAATTCAAATATCTCCATCTCGAAGCCGAATTTTGCATCGATCAGCAGTAGAACCAGATCTGCAATCTTCGCAATGTCGATCATGCTGTTGATATCGTTGTTGCATTCGAGAAGGGTGACACGTCTCTTTTTACCTGACCATGCGGGGACAAAAATAAAGCAAAAAGAAAAAACAATGTCACTCGGATCCTTTCTCAAATAAAAAACACATGCTTAAAGGGTAAACTAAAAAACATGGAGGGACCATTAACACTGATATCTGCAGTTGAAAGATTGGATACCTATGCCAAAAGGGCATGGGCATGTAAAGATGTTTGGAGGATTGAGATCAACTGACAAAGGGATAAAACAGAGAATGGGCCATTTGAATGATCAATATCCTTGGATAAAAGGTGTGCTGAATGGATAAAAAGAGAAAAGATTCTATTCTGAAGGAATAATACTGACAGCTTCAATCAACTGGCTAACTGAGACACACGGTCAATAATGTAATGGCAGGGGACCAGCGGTGGCCCGAGTTTAAAATTTAAAAAATCCATCATCGCACAAGCAATTCTCCAGTAGGTAGGTACCGATTCGAATGTTGTTCCCAGTGTTTGAAAGTTGTAGGTAACCCTGGCAAACCATGTGTTCCACTCAGCCCAAACATCCTGAGTAGATGAATACCATGCAATACCGGCAGGTTCTCCCATGCTAGCTAATCCTTGATGGACCACGTATACCAACGATACGAAAAAGCAGGTCCAGCATAAGCAATTTCGAGGGAATAAAGTTGGCACACAATAACCTGGGCATCTGCAATATGATCTATGAACACGTTTTTGCCAGACACCTCTTCTCTTGGTCCTCAACTGAAACAGAACTAGATAGGCCTACCCATCGGGTGAGTCCAGGGCCTACCTGTTAGCCTGTACTTAAACAAAGGCATGTTGGCAGTGGATGGTTTTTTTAAACATGCTTCCCACCATCTCGATAAGCCAAATTGCCATGACTTGAACTTACCTACATTTTCTTTACATATCATGTATGAAGCAAAAAGCAAGGAAAACTGTCAGATGGAGACAGCTTTTTTGACTTTTAATTAGGCCTAAAGACTTTTTGCAATTTGTAAGAGCCAGAAAGTTTAACTACCTACCTCCTAGACATAAAAGGAAGTGTGGATACCCCTTCTTAAGGCTTTCACTTGATTTGATATCACACTCTCATGGGCCTGTTCGACGGTTTCTTCTCGACAGCCCTCGTCTGTTCTGATGACAGAACCAACAGTTAGTTGAAACGCTAGCAAGACTTCAACTGTTGCGAAGAGAAATTGTCGAACCTGACCATTTGGAGCGATCCAGAAAATACAAATTTTGACTTCAAAAAGTCAATGCCAGTTAGGTTACCAACCCGCTATTTCCCGGTCAAACAGGCATATACCTATAGAAAAATGCTTCCTAACCTGTCACGACGGTAATTGGGCCGCTGGTTGTGACAACATTCTGCCTGATGAAATGCTTGATCAAGCATCTGATCAGGGTGGTTTTGCCAACCTTCGACGGCCCGACAACTGCAACAATGATTGGTGGTGGCTCGAGAGGTGTCCGGTCAACGAGTGGTATGTGCTGCCGTTTTGTCTCAACATCTTGTGACCTGGAGCACAGTGCAAACGAATGCCAAAATAAGTAGAAGAATTAGGTACCTAGTTGTTAACATTTGATGCATATGGGCCACAAGTACACTGGGTTTCACCCAACAATATGATATCATGCACTACGGACGGTGGATCTTGGGTTGCAGTTCGGAATTCCTGCCGACATCTGAAAAAAGCTGAACTGGACGAGTTTTCACACATGCTCAAGCAACCAAAATAGGATAGGAAGATGAGGTCGATGTAAGTAGGGTAGGATAGGTTAGGATAGGTGTGTTAGGATAGGTTAGGTTGAGTTAGATCAGGTTAGGTTTGGCTTAGTTAGCTTTAAGTATATCAGAGAGCAATTGTGATAACTCGTTCAGTTCAATGTCGGCAGGTATTCCGAACTGTTACCGGATCTTGCTACTCCTGTGCCCTGTGATAAATATGCAAGAACCATCGGTAGGCCTACAAAAGTGAACAAAAAATCCAAACTAAAAACCATGCCAATTTTTCTGTTTTAAATCCAATCAAGGCTGAAGAAGGCCCAATAATCGACCAGTAAGTTCCTATCTTTGTCACCGTTCCTATAGGAGGCAAAATGTCCCAGCTAGAATATGTGGGTACTATTTCGCTCGCATTCCCCATTGCAACTCACCCTCAGGTGCAACTCATCAGTCAATTCAACAGAGAGATGCATATTTCGCAACAATGGAAAAGGATTCAGTGTTGTAAATAGAAATGAAATTTTCCCAACACAAATCTGTGCATTGAATTGGTTATTGGGTGGCACCTGAGGGTGAGTTGCAATGGGGAATACGGCCGTTTGTGTCTGAGTACCTACATGAGCTCGCAAATCTAAAAACCAGTCGTTGCAATTGAAAAACTGTTTTGTCTGAGTAGGTAGGCCTACCTACCTACATGAGCTCGCAGACCAGAAACCACTCGTACCTTTCTTTTGCCACAATTTGGTATAAAATGAAAAATTCAAATTGCAATTATTGCAAAACTATTTTGTTATGCTGCCGTTCATTTTTTTTTTTTATTTTCGTTTCTTTTATTTTCATACTCAAAATCCCTTCCGAAAGTCTAAGTCAACAAACCTCCTGAACTGTTTCTCGGCCTTGGCTATCGACTTAAAAGCGAATGCCTTTGGGTTCCTCTCTCGTGCAGGCAAATTCTCATTTTGCCTGAACTTATCGCCGGCTTCCTTCTTCTTGTCTGCCTTCCTGCCTGCAAATTAAAGTAAAAAATGCCTTAAAGCATGAAAGCAACACAGATTGATATTAACATAGCAACATAGATTGATCTTACAGACAGATACTACCAACATACCTACATAGATACACAGAACATACCTGCACGCAAAAAAGTACCTAGGTACCTAGATACACAGAACTAGGTTAGTATACCCTATGTCGGAACTTCCTACCAATTGAGTGAGTAAAGACCAGGTCAACAGGCCACCACATCCAAATTTACACACAATACATTTTCACAAAAATATTCAGACAAAAACCTAATCATTAAAACTCTCTCCCATTGTGATGTTTCACGGCCAACCAAGTAATACCTACAACAGCCAATGCAACAAGGATTTGCTCCTGTAAACCACCTATTTTGATCAAGATTGTGAAAAATGAAGGAACCAACTTTCCCACCTAGGTGTCGGTTCTACCTCTAGACTTCATGATCATGTTTTTTATTTTATTGTGACAAGTTTCAGTACCTAAGAACCAACAATGGGAAAATTTATTGCTCAGTTTTATTTTATTTTATTAAACGCAATCGAACATGTGCTCTGAAGGTAGTGCCTTTCAGGTGTATGCCATTTGTTGTGGGGCACCAAATCATGAGGATTATTGTGAGATTATTTGTTGAACCTCTTAGGAAAGACAAACAAAACATCTTAGGTGTGTAGGTTTGATCTCGGAGGTTCTGATTTAGGCAGAGATGTAGATTTTTTTATTTATAAATTTTCTCAATGTTTCCACATGTTGCATTTCCACGTGCAAGCCAAAAAATTCACGTTGTTTTGAGAATGTGGTAGCTAAGGGCACTGCTTCAAGAGCTTGAGACTGGCACTTACGTAAGTACTACCAGAACGGAGTGTAGCTTCAACCCAAAATCTGGGGAATTAGGCGAAGCATTTACGAAAGTACTACCAGAACGGAGTGTTGCTTCAACCCAAAATCTGGGGAATTAGGCGAAGCATTTCAACTAGAACCTACCTAACTCCCTTGTAATAATGTAAGTGGCACTGGTAGTTGTAACGTGGCACACAGCATGGTGGCACACAGGTGGTCAGGCTTAAATCAAGGTGGAGACATGGACATGGAGACATTGTAATTTTCATGGACATGGACATGGAGACATTGTAATTTGCAAACCTGACTTTTTGGCTGAAAGCAAAATTATTGCTCTGTCCAGACACATGCATTATTGTCCTCATTTGTTTGCTCATCGCCGTATTTCCGAACATTGTTTGCTACTGGAACCAAGCATAAGCTGTTCAATAACTGCAGTGTTCCCCTGTCTGCCATTTGAATAGGTACCTTCGAATAGGTGGCGTACCTTTGAACAAATAATAATTTTACCAGCTGGAAACGCTGGTACCTTTAGATACCAGCGTTTCTAAAGGTACCTTTAAATAAATCTTTGAATAGGTAGGTAACTAGTCTACCATTAGCATAGGGAAGGAGGCCTCTAGGTACTAAATAGAAGAACACTGGGCTCTAGGCAGCACAAGGCATAAACCGAGCCCAGATACCACAGAGCATACACCTAACACTCGCAAACGTCCAGACCGGCCTGCAATTGAGCAAAGCAGAGATTGAAAAGATGCCACTCACCTGAGTGCCTCTTCCGGTGTAATTTTTGCTTCAACAAAATGTTCCCGTCCATGTCGTTTTCATTGATCCTCAGATTGTGTTAGCCACATGAACAATGGCAAGTGGGTAGGTATGCATGTAAAAGAAGAGCTGAGAACCAAAACAACATCAGCGGTAACCTAACCTTCAAAACTAAAATAGGTAGGAAGGTAGGTACCGTACAAAACCAAAGGGCAGATTTTTTTTTCGTCAAACAGACTCCTCTGAATTTTTTTTCTGGGGTGATTTTATTTCAAAAGGAGGATATTACATTGCCAATTTTGAAATGTACAAAAGGTCAGGAGAGTGCACGATATCCATAACAATGAATAGGTACCTATTTTGTTCGTGGCTAGAAGGTGGATCGACTGTAAAAATAAAGTATTCTGGTCGTCGGAGAGATCTGGTCTGGGTAAAGTTGCAGCCTGCAGGTAAAAGCGCTGCCATGCATTTCTCCATCTGATTTTGCATTTTACCCGCAATTGCGGGTAAAATCAGGACCACATCTCTCCACCGATTAAGTTGGAAGGGGATTTGAGTTCAATGAATGGAACAGGGCAGATAGGTACCTAGGTATCCTGGTGATTCATGGCCAAGCCAAAAACAAACTGGAGATCTTTTTATGGTGGTCCAATTTCCAGAGAGTGGGAAACATTGGCACTTATGTGAAGTTCTTTTTTTCTTTTCTTTTATGCAGCAACAGAATGTTGAAATAATTTAAAGCAGGCATAATTTCGGCCCATCACTGTTCTCTATTTTTTTTACGATCATGGAGAAAATTTCAGAGCCCAGGGGTGGCTCTGAGATCCATCTTTCTAGTTTTGTGGCGGAGAGAAGGGTCCGGTGAAAACAACATTGGTGTAAAGTTCTGTGTGAAAAGGGTGGTCCTGAAAAATGAAAACCGGACACCTCGGACAGTCCCTCGTGGAGAAAAGAACACCCTATTCTGATAGCAGGACAGGCCCGGATGCGTTTTTACAAATCCTGATTCCTGCCGCGACTTTTAGATGGCAGGCCGGGGTCCCAAGCGAGCATTGTTTTTCCGAAAGGGGACAGGGTTAGGTCAGGTTCAGACAGCTTTTGGTAAGAAACGAGTACAAGGCGCCAATCGAGTCTTATTGCACAGAACGCTCTCTGCCACCTAAAGTTGCGGCAGGGTTTGTAAAAATGCATCCGGGCCTGTCCGATACCTGTCCGGCTGTTAGAGGAGAATGCTTTTTCACCACGAGGGACTGTCCGAGGTGTCCTGCTGTCCGGTTTTCAGGGACCACCTGAGAAAAGCTTGATTTTCAGATTGGATTGCCTTGCATGACGGCCGACGGGTGCTGTCAATGAAAGTCAACAAAACGGGACAAACTAAAATGCGGACATGGACCAAAGGGAGATATGGCTATTCGCGAAACAAGCTGTAGATAATGCAATTAGATAGGTAGGCCAGGCTTGACCAAGGTGGGTACTGGGTACCTACCTAGGCAGGTACCCACATACTTTCATTTTTCCCCATCGAGTTTCCTTTTGTAGGTAGGATATCTTCGTTTTTTTCGGATTTTGGGCGCAAATCTTGTCGCTTTTTTCTCTTTTCTTTTCCAATCATGCAATAATTTATTTCACGAACTGACGATGTTTGGCTGGTGTTGACCGCCTCTGAATGGACAATCCAATTGAATTTGTGCCTATAAATTTTTGAATGACGATGACCACAGTTGGTCTAAACATAGTTTGCTGTGTTTTGAATGACGACGACCACCTACTGTTGGCTTTAGTATTGTTTGCTATGCCTCTTCAAACATCATTCGTGTGCTTCTGAACCTGCGTGCTTGATCATCCTCCGACTGAGTTGGACTTCTTGTAGAGTGAGTTTTCGTTTACCTGCATTTTATGCTAGGTAGGTACCGTAAAACTGCCAAACTTCGCTCATTTTTTAGCTGTTCTTGTAATTTACCAATTTTTGGATTTTAAAATTGCTTTTTTTAAAATCCTGCTTTTTTTGTTGTGTAAATTTTCCAATGGGACCTCATGGTATTTGCCCAGTGCACAAGCAAGTTAAAACTTTCTTTGCATTGGGCAAAAAAATTTGTTTGAAAAGTGAGCGAAGTTAGGGTAAAAAAAGTCCAAACTTCGCTCATCACATGATTTTTAAATGTCCCGAGCGATGTATGGCCGACATGATACATAACTTCGCTCGATTTTTTGCGTTTAAAAAAAAAAAAGAATATTTTTGGAGCATTTTGGTGAAAGTTTGACCTTTCTAGCTAGTAGCTATAATACTTTTGGAGTTGTGGGGTTTTAAAGATTCTGGATAGGTATTGCACAATAGAAAAACTTACAATTTGAGCCACTAAACATATGATTGTTCCAATCAATAGTCTGGGTTAAGTGCCTGAAAGACAACATTTTCACAAAATAAAGACCAATAAAGATTGTCACTGAAACTCAAGCTCTTAGGTGGTACTGCAACTGATGATTTTGACCAGCAATTGTCACTTGCATAAAACTGACCAATTTTCGCCCAAATATTGCTCAACAAAAATGGAAAAAATTACTTGGGTATTGCTGAAAATACACTTTTCTTTGGCGGGAAAACAAAAATGTCAATTTCTGGAGCAGTTTGGGTACTGAAAAAAAT
>JASGXE010003841.1:0-25765 GCA_030068105.1 Sinentomon sp. SZTP_YWyxl
CAGGGTAAGAAATCCTACAAAAGGGGGCAGCGAGCATGGAATGAAAGGAAGGGAGTGGAGCAAGGGTCAAGGGCAAGGGTATCCGTAATGTCCTTTACGGAAGAGGGCTGATACAATGCAAAATGGGTTCCGATGGACATTGGATGAAAGACCATTGTTTATGCGTGATAGAGGAAAAGGAGTGTCAAGGAAATTGGAATTGTTACAAAGGTGGTCTGCAAAAAGGCTCGTTTCATTAAAAAAAGCTTGTTTCATTTTTTCTTGGGGGGGCTTTTTCTTCAATCACTTCCAAAGCGGGGTCCAGCTCAGGGAGGGGATAATCCCCCCCCCCTATGGGAATGTATGAGTTAGGGATAAATGAATTGGAGATGGGACTGCAAGGGTGGGGTTGGGGCTTGGAGATTGGGTTTCGTGGTATGGATTGTGTGCCAGGCAAAATTAAAAAAAAATCCACTGCATCCTATTCCTGAGTGTTGTGAACAACTTCTATTTCTCCTTCCCTCGGTGTTGTGCACATGCTTTCATCGGTTTTTTGGCTTTTTTCATTTTTTTTTCTTCGTCATTGCATGGATTGGCTAATTATTGAAGCCACAAAATCTTATTCAATGAATCAATTATCTTGAACAAAAAAGAAAACAAAAGGTAAAAACATTTGATAGTACTAAAATATCACCCTTACCGGGAATTTCGACGATTTTTATCTCCATGGTGTGAGTTGAGTCGATGTTTCGGGTGCATCGCGCGTCCGTTATCAAGACGAGACAAACGGACGTGCGATGCGCCCGAAACGTCGACTCAACTCACACCGTGGAGATAAAATCGTCGAAATTCCCGGTAAGGGTGATATTTTAGTTTCAGACACATCTCCAAGTTTCCAACCCACTGTTCACAGTTTGTCATTTGATAGTAGCCTGAAATACTGCAAAAATTTTAAAAATTGTGTTTTCGCAAGAGCTCAGGACTTTTCATAGCATGCTGCTTTGGCCCCCTGCACTTGTGTGTGTGCAATTTTTTTCTGTGGCAATCGTTTTTTATCGGGGTGCAACTGGTCCTGACAGGTCAACCCGATCCGGTTCCAGATCAACTGGTCCAGCAACCAGTTCACAGAAACGATTGGTGATTTCATTGCAGGAATGCAGAGCGGATTCTCATGGTTCTAAAAAACTGAAAATTCACAAACAAAAATTAGGCAGTCTGGTATTACCTTGGCTTTCATCACCATTTAAATTTGATCATTCTCTCTGTGTCGTGTTGAATTCTGTAAAAGTGGTCACACGATCACAGTTGAGGTGATTTTTTTTCTCAACACCTCAACTGTGATTCAACTGGGCACATTCCACAAAATTAGAACTTTGCTTTGATCATTTTCAGCAAATATCAAGTATTAGGGTTCTGCAACTCAACATTCGGGGCATAAGGGGTAAAGTGGATGAATTGAATAGCTTAGTGACTGTGGGTAATCCAGATGTCTTTATTCTGACCGAAACAAAGTTATCTTCTGATATTTTCAGTGAGGAGTGTTTTCCGCCAGGTTTTCATGTTTTTCGAAGAAACCGTGATGTTTATGGTGGGGGTGTAGCTGTGGGTATTAGGTCGGTTTTAACGTCTGAGTTGCTCTTTATTGACCCGAATCATGAGTTGATTGGATGCAAACTTTCTACTGGCAGAAATTCTGGAAGTTCACTTGTTGTCATTGGTGCATATCGTCCACCTTCTGTGCGTTCAGATTTGTTTAGCTCCCTTTCTGATAATCTTACACAGTTGGGATTTCAGCGCAATGCAAATAAAAAGGTTATAATTGCAGGAGATTTTAACCTTCCACATGTAGATTGGTCAGAGTTGTCCACTCCGAATGGCCTTCCTGATGCATCCCTTTCAAATAAGGTTTTAACTTTTTGTTGGACTTTGATCTTACCCAAATTGTTAGAGCACCAACAAGGATCACATCCGATGTTTCAAATATTTTGGACCTCTTTTTTGTAAGGTCCGTGAAAGTCTTTTGGGAAATGTCGTTATCGAAAAGGGTCTTAGTGATCATGAAATGCTTTATGTAGATTTAGATTTTAAAGTTGATTCGATCAGTTGTGACCACTTCTTTGTCCCCCTGTTTTCTAAAATTGATAAATGCCTTGTTGGGCAGCTCTTGGAAGCTGACTTGGTTGCCTTTAAGCTGGTTGCTGATAGCTTGGATCTGGAGCAAACGTGGGATTGGTTTAAAAAGATAGTTTTCAAGCATCAGGCATGCGTTCCCATCTTGGTCAAGCAGGCTAGTTCTCGTCCGTGCTGGTACAACAGGGAAATCAGGAATATAGAATGCAGGTGCAAGCGTAAATATAAAGTTAGAAACAGGTCTGCTGTTGATAAAAATGCCTATTTGTTACTGATGCAGGATCTTAATGAGACAAAGTCTGCAGCCCATAAGCGTTTTTTTTTTCGTGAGTTGTGTAGGGGCGGAAAGTCTAACAATTTCAAAAGGCTGTGGAGTCACATAAACCATTGTAAAGGAGGAGTAAAAAGCACTGTGCAGGCACTGCAGGATGGATCCTGCTCCATAAAGCATCGTGATGAAGACAAGGTCAATTTGTTGAATGATTATTTTGGAAAGGTTTTCTCTCCGCCAACTTTATCTTCTTCTGGTGCAGCATCTGAATCACTTAAAGATCTTGGTGTATTACCTGAAACAGTATTGACGCAAGAAAAAGTTCTTTCGTGGTTGGGTAGAATGCCCAATTCTGGAGGTGTTACTTCAGATGGCTTCTCCTTTAAATTCGTTAAACTCTTTCCATCTGTCTTTTCCAAATTCTTGTTTATCAATATCATTATGAAGAAATCATTGTTTGCTGGTCAATTACCTGAAACTTGGAAACGTGCTTTTGTTTGTCCCATCCCAAAAAAGGGCGACCCAACACTAGTTAGCTCATATAGGCCCATCAGCCTGACTAGTCCCTGCTGTAAAATTTTGGAGCATATAATCCCGGATCACCTTAAATCCGTTCTGGAATCTTTGAATTACTTACATCCTTCTCAACACGGTTTTCGGTCGGGTTTCTCTTGTGAAACCCAACTGGCCAGTTTTGTGCAGCATGTGTCCAATGTTCTGGACATATCTGATCAGTTAGATGCAAATTTTCTTGACTTCCAAAAGGCCTTTGATCTGGTCCCGCATGCGGCATTGATTAGGAAGCTTGAAAATTTGTGTCTATCTCACCCAATACTTCGCTGGATTGCTGATTTCCTTAGGGGGCGTACACAGAAAGTACACCTAAATAAATCTTTTTCTGGCCTGGTGTCGGTTACCTCTGGCGTGCCACAGGGTAGTGTTCTTGGGCCTGTATTGTTTTTGGTGTACATAAATGATCTTCCGTTAACACTTGATTGTAATGTGCATTTGTTTGCTGATGATTGTGTTATTTCTTGGGAAATTTGTTATCCCTCTGATACAGTTTCTCTTCAAAATAATCTGGATTTGGTATTTGAGTGGTGTGTGAAGTGGGGGATGAAGTTGAACATCGAAAAGTGTGCAGTTGTCCATTTCACCACAAAGGATATCCCATTCGTGTTGGATATTCCATAGCCAATGTTCAGCTGCCTGTGTGTGATAGTTTTAAGTACTTGGGTGTTACTTTGACCAGCACCCTGAGTTGGGGAAAGCATGTCTCGTATGTACTTAACCGTGCAAATTGTGCATTGTTTTTTGTGCGTCGTACCTTCTACAGTGCGAGTAGTGAAATCAAAGAAAAGGTTTACTTTTGTTTGGTTAGGTCACTGCTGGAATACGCTTCACTTGTTTGGGATCCATATCACATCTCACAGGTAAAGCTGTTGGAGGGTATTCAAAGGAAGACAGCACGGTTTGTGACTGGCAGATATGTATCTCTAGATAGTGTTTCGGAAATGCTTGACCATTTGGGCTGGAACTCATTAGCAAACTGCAGGAAAGTTGCAAGGCTAGCTGGCATTTTTCTGGCATTAAATAATGTTGGGGGATGGTCTGACTTGAAGGAATTCCTGTTTCCTCCAACCTACTTTGGAAGGCATGATCATGACTTTAAGCTTACACCGGGTAAATCAAATAAGGATGTTGGTTTGTATTCATTCGCTGTTAGGACAGTCAATGAGTGGAATTCACTTCCTCCTGTGGTTTTTGGTGGGCCGGTTGATATTGGTGCTGCAACCTTTAAGCGAAACCTTGTGCAGTGGTTTTCTGGGAAACTATGCCCACCATATCATCCCTGATACCATTCTCCACTGGAGGTTCTTCTGAATCGTGCTGATTTGCGCCGGAGTCCTCTCCATGCAAATTAAACTAAATTATTATTATTTTTTCACTTAATGAGGAAAGTCTTATGTGGTCGGAAACGCAAGTAACTTCAAAGATTTCTTCTGTTTCTGTTCAATGCATTTTGGCACTGTGACAGAAATCACACAAAGGAAAGAATGAAATTTGGCCTTTTCAATGCAAACGAAAGGCAAATTTTCAGATGCTTGCATTCAAAGTGATTCATCAAAAACCATAACAACGAAAATGAAATTCACTGTGAACAACGAAATGGTTGAATTTTGTATTGCTCAGTGACTATGATAAATGACATCTGTGACGGCTGATGGTTCAATGGTTGCTGAATTTGATTGAATCATTGGCATTCAAAAGTAAAATTGAGAGAAAATTGGAATAAAATGTTCGCGATAGCCAGATCATTAATTCAGCCTCATCACCGTCACCTGTAGCTAAGAGAAGAAATATCTTTCAGTTGCACAAGAAACGTTATTTTGTTGCAACTGCACATGCTGACGTTAAGAAAACCAAAACACTTTGCAGGAAACTAGGCTGAAGTGTTCCTGACAGGGTGAACGTGAGCACGGAACATGAATGAGAAAAGAAGAATGAGGAGCTTGTTTGGGCATAGGTTGAAGAATTCAAAATGAGGTGCCAACGGAGGCAAGGAGAGTGTTGGAAGTGCTTTTCTGTATTTTGCATCCGATTGGGTGCTTGTTTTTATCAGAACTGAGGAACTAACTCATCTAGTCCAGGTTAAATGGATCCAATTGGAATCAATTATTGTTATCTGAACATCCAATTGGAAACAATTATTGGTATCTGAACAGCAAACCTGTTCGATACCAGCTCACTGGAGCCGGTATCTGTACTGCAAAGACTAAGGGGACTTGAACAATAAAAGAAAAGAAAAAAAAAGGAATAGGAACAACAGTAGGAGATAATTAAAGGAATCTGCAAAAATAGCAGTTTGGAAAAGGTAAAAGTTATTCACGCACAAACGAGGTGTAGTGAGATAGCAATGAAAAGCATGGCAAAAATTGTGTTATTTCATATCCAGAACTTAGATTCGAGGTCTCATATGAGTAGATTCACCTCGTAGACCAGATCAGGGAGATGAGATGTCGTAAAAATGGCAATCACAATTCACAACAAAAAGTTCCTGTAGTTCCTCTTTTTTGGGCTGAGCGAGCGAAGCGAGCGAAGCCCCCTTTTGACTTTCCGCATTTTGTGCGCTGGATTTGGCAAAAAACTGTGAACCCTACCAGATTTTTTCCTTCGGGGTCGTTTTCCTTGTGTCCTTAACTTCACACCCTCCTATTTTGAGCAAAAACACGCAAGTGCAGAAGTGGTTTGTGGTCCCTTCAGCAATTGCAGGTGGTTGCGACACGGAATTCGTTCGTCGTCAACCGCCGATGAAGAGAGTGAGCAGCCTCTGCTCTCATGCAGATACAGTACTGCAGGACTGAGACGGGATCACAGCAGAGCTCGGTGGCCGAGTGGTCTAAGGCGTCAACAGAATTTCGGTTCGAGGTGGGAATGGTGGTTCGAATCCCGGCTGATGCAAAAATTTTTCATTTTGGATTTCAAAACATTTCTTCAAAAATTTTTGCCATTTGCAGAAAAATGACAAATCCCGGCCGATCCAAAATTTTTTGAAGTTGAATTTCAAAAAATTTCTTCAAAATTTATGTCGCAGCCGCGCAGGAACACGGACCGCAGACGCACATGTGGATCGGTGGCAGTCAGTGTCACCTTGGAGACACTGCTTCGTTTCGCAACGGCATCCGAACAAAACACATTGTGCAGTTTGCTCTCCCTGTGTGAAAAATGAACTTCAAATGATGCCCATGCCGTTTTTGCCCTTTTGAGTATGAATTCAGGATCCAGGCTTATCTCGTTGAAGGATCTGGGCGCAGTCAAGATTGGGGTCTGGGGCGGAGTAACCCCACTAATCGGTGCTTGAGGCAGATCGCAAGAGGTATTCAAAGGGGCAGAGCTCGCTCGCCGAAATTGAAGATACCTATATATTGAAATTTCAGGGTTCATTTTGGGGTAATTGGTGTTCCAGAAGCAAAATTGGTAACAGTTCCAAAGACCTGTCTACCGCCATCATCCCCGCCTCAGCCACCTCCTCCGCCTCAGCCGACTCATCCGATTTGACGGACCATGCTGACGCGGATGAGGTGGCTGAGACGGTTGAAGCGGAGGAGGCGGCTGAAGCGGAGGATGCGGATGATGCTGGGATGAGGCGGTAAACAGGTGTTTGGAACTGTTTTCCAATATTCTCGGTTTGCTCTGAAAATTCGTGCAGTTGGACAAGACAAGGACAAGACAAGGACAAGACAAAAGGACAAGACAAGGACAAGACGAAAGGTCTTTGAAGGCTTCTTTTCGCCAAAAACCATAGCATCACACAAACCAAACCAAAGCATATCTTTGTGTCAAGATAAACACCAGATTGGCCCACTGACTATGTCAAATCTGCATCTTTCGCTGGTGGGACCAAAATATCAAATTTGGGCAGGGCTAAAACAATTATCAGACGATTTCTCGGAGTTTTGACTCGTAAATGCGTATTTCAGTCGAAATGAAAATGGCACGCAAAGTTCGTATTTCGCACGTTGTTTTGTTGATCTTGTGTTTCTGTAGGAAAATCGGAGAAAATGTCGAAGGATAAGTGTGGAAAATGTGTCAAAGTGGTTGCGAGAGAGGATGAAGCGTGTGGTTCCATTTTGTGTGTCGGGTTTGACAGGTCGGAAAATGAGGTTGCAGAAACGGATGGAATTGTGTTTTTTGCGGGGCGTGTCGGGATTTGAGGGCTGCTAAGAAGAACAAATTGTTCTTCTTAGCAGCCCTCAAATCCCGACACGCCCCGCAAAAAACACAATTCCATCCGTTTCTGCAACCTCATTTTCCGACCTGTCAAACCCGACACACAAAATGGAACCACACGTTTCATCCTCTCTCGCAACCACTTTGACACATTTTCCACACTTCTGAACAAAGGGTAGAAGGCACTGATGAGATTTGTGGTCAAGACCTTATCTACCGCCTCATCTCCGCCTCCTCCGACTCAGCCGCCTCAGCTTCCTCATCCGTTTCAGCTTCCTCATCCGTTTCAGCCTCATCCGCCTCAGCAAGGTCCGGCAAATCGGAATAGGCGGAGGCGGAGGCGGCGACTGAGGCGGTGGACAGGTCTTTGGAACTGTTACCCTCTTCTTATTGGTCGTGTTGCCCTCTTAAATGATCCCTGCGAAAATTTTGGAGGCCCAAATCCGAAAGATATTTGACAGGGCTTCTATTGCTATTGTGGGGGTTTTGACATTTTGCAAATTGAAATTGGACAGGTTTTGAAATTTTGGTGAGACGTTGAAATTTTGCTTCCGGTGAGCGCCGGCACATGGGTCCCTGGTTCAATTTCGTCTTCATACATAACAAAATGATTGAAGAAGCGTTGGACCATCATTTCTGCCATTGAGTGTCCGTGCAGCGGAAAGCTTGAAATTTGCGATCGAATTTCTGGAAAAGCAATCACTTATATTTTGACAATCAGTCCGAAAAAGTGGAATTTTTGCAACAATGTTCAAAAGCATGAGCCCGATAATCGCCGATGAGACATTTCTGTGCTCCTTGCTGCAGCTCATGTATACATCACGTCCCCACCTTGCCACCGCTCACCATCTTGTTTTATCAACTGGAAATGGGCCATGAAAAAATTAGCACTTGTGCAGTTCCGAATTCCTGTTTTCATGTGGAGTGAGTCAAGTTTTGCGTTCACTGCATTCATTGGGGGACAGCGCAAAACAGTAGGTTGACAAGAAAAATGGCGGACGCCAATTCGCAGGTTAACTACAAGCAAGATCAGGTTTGGTATGCGTGCCAAACATTAGCAACTATGGATGCACATGAGTGAAGCAAACACCATTTTTGTTAGATGGATCCATTGGGGAGCACAACGGGCATAAATCGGAATCATCGAAAATCCTGCTACTGATTTCTGCTGATTCGTGGAATGTTCGCTATTTGGGAAGTAAAATCATTCAGCATAAGAAAATATAATGTTTTCTTTCGTGACAAAGTGAAAGAAACGAAATGCACAGGATGGGTATCCCAGCCAGTGTTTTGTTACGGCAGTTTCTTTTTCATCTCGACCAACCAAGGTCTGTTGACCTTAGTTTTCATTGTGTGCAATGACAAACACTTTGGAGGTTTTTGGTGTTTTGGTTGGCCTCTGAGCAAGCCCAACTTTTTTGTCATTTTTCCTTTTTTTGTGGGAGAAAATGCGATCAGGTTGTCGTTAGCACTGCTCAACTGTTCAAAGTGGTTGAGTTGCGAGCTCGCTCAGCCCACCCGCGACTGTGCACGCGGTCCTAGTTTTATCCTTATTTCCTTACCTGGCTAACTAATTGAGGACCAGTAACCGGACCAAATGGACTGATTTGCATTTTGACCGTCCTAAAATTGTTAATTTCCCACATACATTGTCTTGTGACGAAAAATAAAGCTTTCTATTTTTTAACAACATCCTTCAGCTTTTTGCAAACTGACTGAAAAACCTGTTGCATGCACATCAGAAGTGTTTTTTTTTTTTTTTTTTTTTTTTTTTGCAAAAACCAAGGAATTCAAAGCTGGAAACAATATGCATTTTCAACTGGATCCAGATCTGCTGGGTCCTTCATACGGTTCAGCTCCAAAACAACCCGGTTTCGGATCCGGATCCAGCACAGCTCCAGGAACGGTTGAGTGAAACCCAAACTTATCGATTTTTTCCTTTCCTTTTTTGTTATGGGACCATGTCATTGTACATTAATGCAGAGAATGTTTCTGTCAACATCAACTCAAATAAAAACAAAACTTCTACTTATTTCTCCCTCTTTTAAACTTTTGTTAACTTGATCTGCACTTGTTGTTCTCATAAAAATGTGAAACTGACATTTTTCTTTTTGATAACCTGGATGAGTCGAGAAATTTCGAAAGAACAAGAAGAAAAAAAACGAACACATCTTCATTCATCAATTGCATGTGTTCACCACTCTAGATGGCCAAATGTTCAGCGCAACCACTGACATTGAACAAAAATGATTGTGGAAAACATTTAACTTTCAAGATTTTGCAGTTCTGCATGATGCTCTTTTATTGCTTCACAATAATTTTTGTTTGCTGTTTTGTTTTGCTTTGTTTTGATTTCTGTTGTTCTGTTTGCTTGACCCTAAATTTGCAGCTTGTACGACCATTCTGACAATGGAAATGGTTTCTTTTGGGACAACTCGGACATGTACAATGGATCTCACCAGCCCATTGTCTATTACCAGTCGAGAAGTTATCTGGAGAGGTACGGAATGCTAATTGCCAATTGGCCAGGGATTCCCAAATCGCTTTTTCTGATCCTGCTCTTTTGGTGCATTTTGATTTGATTTGTCCTTGTTTCTCTACCACACGAAATTTGACACCATGACATGAATAATTTGCGAAGTTGTCATGGTTCTTTGTTGATCATTTGTGCTGGACTTGATCTTCTGATCTCCGTTTTTGTTACCATTTGTTAGTGCAGAAATTGTTTTAACAGATCCATCATGACATGATCTTCTCTATCGTTGCCTGCATGTACCTTGAGGTGTTTTCAACATTTCAAAATGATATGCTTCGCTTTGCTTTGCAGCGAGTTTGATTCTTCCTTTGGAACATAGTACTTTAGCATGCGAGTTCCGATAGTTTATTTTTCAGTGACCCCCAGAAGTCCTCAAGGGAAAAAATCATCACCTTTTTCTGTTCTGAATGTTTCTTTTCCCACTGCCAATTATTAGGGACAGAATTTTTCTGTTATTATGCCACATTTCCTATGAATCATAGACAGATTTGACCTTCAGAAAATATGATAAATGAAAGGACTGATCATGGCCAAGTCCGTTCGTTGTGCTTGTTGCACTGATTGTTGATGAAATGTTTGTCTCTCTCATGCAACATGTTCAGAACTTGTACAGAAACATCAACTTGAAGCCTCGTCTCTCTCACCAGGCCGGTTGGAATGATTTTTCAATTTCCTCTCCACATTGGAAGATTCTGGCTCACCTTGTGAGACCATCACAGTCATGTGCGCATTGCTTCTAAAGTCAACTGGTCTGAAGTCCTGAAGTCTAATCATTGTGGTGGCTGCTTATCCTTATTGCATTCCAATTGAACAAGAGAGAGGGAAGGGGAGGGGAGGAAATGCACTTACACCGGCTGAGCAAATAGGTACATGCATGGGTGTGCAGTGTGAGATTCATGTGGCAGCATCAAGCTCGAATGATATCATCGTTTCCAGTCGGTTTATATTGTGGTGCGTTGTAATTTACTGGTTTGTCTAAGGAAGCTCCAGAGGTGAAACGCTGCACCAGTGCTCAAAATCACATTGACCATGTGACTATGTGTCCTTTCTGTCATGACATTTTTTGCCATTCCCTTTTGTGGCACCTTGTGGCGCTATGGTTTTAAGTTTTCTTAACCGAACACCTGGTTCAACCATAACATTCATCTGCCATTTCGCCTTGCGCAAATTAAAGGGAGCTAAGTGAAAACAGAGAAATTAAAAAAATTGTTGAACAACAATGGGTTTTAAATGGAAAATCGCAGGAGTAGAAATTAAAATTTCTTACACTTAGCTCCCTTTAATTTGTCCAGGGCGATTTCATGTTTTCAGGGAACCAACAACTGATAGCCACTTTGCTGTTTCCTTTCAATCCCCATTGGTCTTCTTAGCAATCAGGCCTTGCATCCCACCGAACTCAGAATTCATGTGTCGATTGCCAATTAAATTCCTCTTTCTGCTTTATTTTTCTGCCTTTCAGAGCACCTGAGCGATCACACATAACCAACAGCGACTCAGTGAAAAACTTTCCAATTGAAGACAGTCCGCAGTTGTTTTCACGAAATGATTCACTCAGCTCGTTGGATATTGAAGATGGAAGTGTTCGTGACAAAAATGACTCACTGAAGAGCTCTGCAGCTGGCACAGAGAGTCATCCAGAGCCCATCTACACAAACCTGAGACAGATGAAGATGCCGGCACCTCGCCCAAGAACGATGGCTACCCCTGCAACATCTGGGATGTGTTATCGTGGAAAGCAACTGATCCAAGACAATGGTGGAAGCATCGATTCCCCAAACTTTTCTCTGGTTGTGGAAGGCACTCCGGCAACATTCTCCAGACGCAGTTCTCTGAGTTCCTTGAGCATTGAATCACAGGACGAAGAACCATCTGCACACGAGAAAGAAATTCTTGCCAACTGTATAAAATCCGGAATGCCCAAGATTACAAAAGCACCGGCAGGTCCTAAGGGTTTGAATGCTGAAAATGCAAGTGGTGCTAGGGTTATTAGAACTTTGGACCAACAACCATCACAAGATTCAGAGGCAACTGATTATGAACAGGTGCTACTGGCCAGGTGCATCAGTGCAGGAATGCCAAAAGGCAGATCAGTGGAGCAAAAGACCTCAATGCGACAGACCACACATAGGAATGCAGCCTTTTCAGCTGGTAAGATCTCCGGATTGTCCAAAGTATCGTCTGATATTCAGAGTCGAACAACTGATGACCCCAAAGGGCATTTGGTGCTTTCCAGTAGTGATGACTCTGCTGTCCTTGATGCTGAGGATGTGACCACCGAGCAGGAGAAAGCCCTTCTTGCAAAATGCATCAGTATAGGTATGCCAAAAGGCAAAAAAGAAGCAGCTAATGTTGCTGCAGGTACAAACACCAGACACAGTTTCTCCCAACCAACAAACTCTATGCAAGACTCGAAAATATCTCCCAGTGAAAAAGATCTCATTGACAAATGCATCAGAGCAGGGATGCCAACAAAGAAGTCCGCCTCAAGTTCCGCAAAGCTCTCCCAGACAGATAAAAAATCAAAAGGAAAAGTGTATTCCCAGTCGACTGCAAATCATCTGCAGATTTCTGGAGCAAATCATCCATCCAAGGCTGATCCCGTCTCGAATACAGAGCCGCAAGCAAATGTCCGTGAATCTGCTGCTGAAAGACCATCACCGACCTCCAGTGCAAATAGAGGGTATCAAGCATCTAAAATTCCAATGTTTGACATTTCAGGGAAACTTCCTGTTTCCAAAAAACTTCTCCAGAGCATTTCTCCTAGTGCGAATACTGGTGCCATCATCATGGAGAGTGAACTGACATCTGAGAGTTCATTGAGTGACACACAGCTGCTGGTTAATGAAGCTTTCAAAACCAGTCAGGATTTGTCTGCAAAGAATGAACCCACCTCCATGAACAGTGCTTCTGGAATTCACCTCGATGGTGTTGATCTGCTATCAGAGATGACATCTTCCAAGTCACCTTCTGGTAGCATCAGTAGCAGTGAACATAGACAGACAGCATATTCTCAGAAAGTAGCTGCCTCTCCGAAACGTCGCAACTTGCAGCAGCATCTCTTTTGTGGCCGAAATTTGGATTCAAAATGTCAGAGTGGGAGCATGTCGAGTAGTGGCTACTCCAATCTTGAAAACATCAAACCTCCTTCGGCATTTGATGACCAAGATATGATGGAAACTAGCATGGCAAGTGTGGCTAGTTTAGTTTCAGAAGTAGTCGATGAGGCCCATGACCATTCTTCCAGTGGGCCCGACCCTGCGTCCTCCAAGAACTCCGATTTCGATGCAATGCGACCGGTTGCTCTGATGGCAGAGATGCTTCTTCTCGGTGACAACAACCTGGGCATGGCAACAAGTGTGGACACATCTGCCGGGTACAGTACGAGTGAGTGCTTGGACCACATTGATCCACCATCGATCATGAACAATGCGAACCATTCTTTGTTCACTGACATTACGGTGGAGCCCGGTACGGACACCATTGGTAGCGATACCGAGCTGATAACAGAAGAATTCTTACCTGACGAT
Organism: Sinentomon sp. SZTP_YWyxl; assembly: GCA_030068105.1. Lineage (NCBI taxonomy): Eukaryota > Metazoa > Arthropoda > Protura > Sinentomata > Sinentomidae > Sinentomon > Sinentomon sp. SZTP_YWyxl. Next base: position 13,175 of record JASGXE010003841.1, read on the forward strand.
AACATGTGGGCTCCAGATTTGCCTGATGATGGAAATTTGCCAAAAACAACTTTGAGATCCAGAAGTAGTTCCAAGGAATCATCTCCAAGAGGACGGAGCAATTTGACCCCGAAACAGAGGAGACAAATTGCCAGAGACCGGTATCAGACGTACACCCTTTCTCCGGAAAAAAAGTTTGATGATCGTCTAGCTTCGAGTGGACAAGCACAAACCTTGTTTTCATTTGATAAAAATGGGAATTTTGACAACCTGGATGCAGAGGACAGATTTCGGACATTTGATCGTCGTAAAGGGAAACTGTCTTCTGACATTGATGTGATAAGGTACACTCAGCGAGCATCTGTGGTGAAAGTATCTCACTCGAAGATATTAACCTGCTAAATTGTGACCAAATGAGCGTTGAATCGAACTATTCCAGCTGTGATCTCGATACACGTAACTGCATTGGGAAAGATATGCCTTGTCCTGTTGTTCGTTCAAAGATAGTGAAGCCAGGAGAGAAGAGCCAAGGGAAATCTGAAGGTCAGCAAACCGCACTGACAGGCATCCGAGGACGAAGGAAAGCACTGTATTCTTCTCCAGCAACAGCAAAGCGACCAACTTCCCTTTCACCCTGTCAGGGCAAGGTGTCATCAAGCAGTTCAACAGTATCGAGGTCATCGCAGATTTCCGTGCGGCCAACAAGGGCATCTGCCCTTTTGAGACAGACCAACGACCAGAGATTTGCACCTCGTATGCCCAGCCCTGAATTTCCCTTGGGAATGACAGCAAACAGTTTTGCAGCGCGGAGGTCAGTTCCAACATTTTCTTCTTGTCGGGGGGCTGTCCCTGCCCCTTCCAGGTCCATTTCAGCCAGAAGACAGCCACAGCATGAGATCAGACAACCTCAGCAAGCTGACAACGGGCGACCACGATCCATGAACTGCCCAAAGCGGCAGCTTTCCGATGGTCCAAACTGCAAACAGTCCCCTCTTGTCCGACAAGGGACCTTTTCCAAAGACGAACCCGAGAACAAGGATTTGCCAGACATCATTTCTCAAATTGATACCCAACTTGTCATTTCAAATAGGAACAAATCAAAGAGTCAAAATTCCATTTTGAGTGATCAAAGCTCCCAGCTTTCTTGCCAACCCTTTCCAAAAGAAATTTCTCATGAGCGCATATTGGCCACCGACGTAAGGCATTCAAAAAGTTTTACATCAATTGGAAATGCAACTGCAAATGCTCCTACCGTAAATAAAAGCCAGACATCTAGCACAGCAAGCCTTCATAAAGCTTCCGGCAAGAACCTTGGCAGCACGAGTAGTGTTCAGAGTGAGAATCGTCAGGGCATGGTGTCCTTGAAGAAGGAAGCCACCAGCAAAATAGCAAGTCTGTGGAAAAAGGTTGAGAATAGTCGGAATAAACAGAAGCCAGAAACAAGCGGAAAGGTCTGGATAACAAAAGGAAAGGGTGTTGGAACTCCTTCGACTGAGCTTCCTGAAGTTCAAAGGTCGGGTGCAAGTGCAAATGCTCGTCATGGAATTGTGAAAAGTTCAACGTGCGAAAGCATTGCGTCGAAAGCGAAACCATCCAGTCAAGGACAGTCCTCAAACCTTCGAAGCCTTCTCTCCATGCATTTTTCACAGTTCTCGAGGTCATTCTCTGGAAAGTCTTCCAATGATGGCCAAGTCAATGCGGATTCAAGTGACAGTGCAGTTGGTTCCTATGGCAAAAGCAGACTTTCTCTTCCCAAGAAAACCACTGGCAGGACTGATGTAAATGAGATGAACTGCAATATGGCACCTGCTCCAACCTCCTCGCAAGAAGCTGACACAGCTAGACCAAGACCGGTTGACGGACATCCAGAATCAAAGATAAACTGTGCCAAGGTGACCATGGTGTGATTGTGTTTGGAAAGGGAATAAGCATTGTTCCAATTGCCGTCTCCAAATTTCGTTAATTTAAGCTTGTTACATATGGAGATTCGTCAATAATTTCTGCATTTGAATTCAATTTAAAATATTTTAAAATATTTCAGCCCAGGCTTGAAATATCTATTGTATCCGTGAGGCCTATGTATTTCTGACTGACAATTTTTTGCCATTTTTTCAAATTTGGAAACAACCCAAATGGGGTTCTTGGGGCAAAGAAACTTGCTGAACGTCACGTTTCAGCTTTTTTGAAGTGCTCATGAAATTGACAGCAGTTTGGTTCTGTTTGATCTCATTTTTAGTATTGTACGAGAGACTTTTCATTATTCATGATGATAATAATTAATTGACTCTCTGTTTGTTACTAGCTCTTCTCTCTTAATTACTGCTCATTTCCATTTGGTAATTGTTGGAATAATTATAATTCTGAAACAAAAACAAGCGAGCAGAAATATAGACACACAAAAGTGACCATTGGGGAGTGATGCAGCACCCGAACCTTCAAACATTAAGTTTTTTTTAATTTGTGCGATTGTACAGTGCCGGGAAAATTAATGGAACCACACATGCAATTTAAATATAGTTTCAGTACTCAGTGATATTTTTGATTCTGCGACGAAAATTTTTTTCCTTTGTAGCCCAACCAAATGAAGAAGAAAAAATCGAACGTTCTAAAATATGCAATAAAATTGTTGAAACAAAACTTGTGAAACAGATGTCACAACATGTTCATGAAACACGACACTTTTTCCTTTATGAAAAAAGGACGCAAGTAAAGGAAAGTTTCGGAGGCAACACCATTTCTGCCATTTAATTTACGTTAGTGGCTCCATTAATTTTCCTGATGCTGTACACGTAAGCCCCCCATTCACAAACAAGTTCCGAAAAGTTTAAAGCTCTTATTGAGGCTGTTTTCAGAAGTGTGTGGGTGGATGTGTCGCACCCTCTGCACTCCAGTGTGAAGTGTTTTTTAAAACTGGTGAAATGTGAAACCAACTCTTTGAACTCCATCTTTCGAATGCATGTTGTTGGCTTTACTGGGAAAACGAATTCTGTTCAAACAAATACAAATATCTGGAATCGAGGTTTCAGTAAACTAAAGTCAACCAACATTATTACTGCCTTTTAGCTTGGTGCAAACTTAACAGCTCTAATCCTTCCTTTCTCATCCATCAGTAAAGAAACAGTGGTAAACAACTTATTTTTCACACACCTGTAAAACAATTATTGCAATTGCTCAGATTTTGGCAAACACTCATTGCTGCAGAAATTAAAGATCCACTTTTTTATTTGAGGCCAAAATCTCAAACTCTATGGGAAGCTTTGTTGCACTTTTTCCTTGTACATACCTAATTTATAATTCCCTCTGCAGCCCTCAGAACAACTTTGATTTCTGCTGCCCTCATAAGAGTAAAAAGAAAGAAAAATCGTCTCCTCCAGAGGCAACAGGTAAATGGGAAAAACACAATATGAACCGATGAGAACATAAATTCCCTCACTACTATACATGCTGCTCATGCACTCTCTCAATGAAAAAAAAGCATGGTAGTTGAAAATCTAAAATCGCAGTCTTGGGTCCAACATATTTCATTGGGGTCCAAAATTTCAGCTTCCTGGCGAATGAGGCTTTTCTACCAAAACCAAAAAAGTGCCGTCAAGTAATGCTGAGCCACATTATGGAACTGCATTTTCAGCATAATAAGAAAGTAGGGCATCGGCAGATGGTGCCCTTTTTTGATCATGATCAGTTTTTCTGACATCAGATATCATTCATGTTTTTGATTGGAGCCATTGACTTCTGCACTGCCCCAAAAATATGGGAAGTACATTTTTTTTTTTTGAAAGTGAAAAGTTGATGGAAGCAGCTGCCACATGATGTGTCAGTGCAGGTGGACATGAACTTCATTCTTACGACTAACCTTGCCATGCTTTTGTCAACCTTCAGACTAGTGGGTTGCCCTTCACTTTTTCATATCCCAGATTTTAGTTGTGGGTACGCAAAGAACATGATGTAAAATAGCCGATACCAGTGCAATTGGCATGTTATAAATGTCGTGGTGAGGATCCGAATTGTTGTTTTTATGCAGAGTCCAAGCACAAGATGCTAAATGGATGCTACCTCGAATGCCATTGTCTGAAACATCCCGATTGCCGTTTTATTTTCCCTGAATTTTTTGTGGCATTGCTAAATTGCATGCACGCATGCAACATGGAACAAAAAAAAACCAAAAATAGAGGATTCTTCACTTAGGTCAAAGTACTTCACTCATTCCATCTTGTTCTGCTTCATGCAAATACGAATATTGTAGACCAAACTAAACAGTGGCATCGTGTGCATCAATCAAATCAAAAGTGAAAAGTTCCACTAATATGTAGCATTTTTGTCTGTGCGAATCCAGCAATTTTGAATCCGGAATGATTTTCATTCTCATTGAACAGTTTGCCTTAGCATGGACCAAAGCGAAGAGAGGCTTAAATCTCAAAACAAATAAGGTGAGAATTACTTACAGGTGCAGCCTGCAGGTGAGAATTACTTTATGAGGATGATAATAATTAATTAATTATTCTCTCATTTATTTCTAATTCTCTCGTATTGTATGTAATTCCATCACAGTCCATCAATTATTGTGATGGAATAATTGATGGACTGTGAAATCCATCACAGTCCATCAATTATTCTCTCATTTATTTCTAATTCTCTCGTATTGTATGTAATTCCATCACAGTCGAATAATTTTGCAATTCTTTGCTGAAGCTTGGAGAGGTGTTTGATTCAACCAACAGCAATTATTGCTGGAATGATTACTGAATTGCCTCAGTTAATCCTTTACGTTTTACATTTTCATTCTCTGATATTCTTCAAGCGTCAAGTCGACCCTTTTCTTTGGGTTGTCTTTTGTCTTGTCAATCACTGACTCACACTGTGATGTCTGATGACCCTACGCTGGGATGAGTGTTCAAACTTCAAACACATCGAGCAGGAATCCATGCATGTGAATTGAATTATTTTATGAGCCATTTGGTGATTTTGGAGTGGGGCTGAACCTGGGCTTTCTCATTATGGTCCCATATACGAGTACCCCAGTATGGATTATCTGCCATGCTTTTATCTATTCAGGGAAAGTTCCAGCTGCCTCTTTTGTCTGGCAAACCGTCTACTAAACTCCTTGGGCGTTGGGAATATTGGTCACTTTTCGATTTGGAGCATTTTTGCAGCTCACCACACCTGAAAACATATTCATATTCAACCAGCCTGACTGAGATCGACCTGTGACACCACATTCAACAAAATAATCCACAAGCAGGAAATAGCCACAGATACATCTTTCTCTTTCTCTCTCTGCATAAGAAAGAGAAAAAAAGCAAAAAAAAACCATGATCCACCCCACCCTCAACTGTGGTAGTTGCCTCGCATCATGATCAAGAACGTGCATTTTTGAATCTTTTTTGTTCAAAAAGACTAGGCAAATATGTGGTCGCTTAAATGTGGATACCTGGACACCTAGCCCTCAAAGCCATCCTATCCAAACCTAACCAATCCAGTGTATCCAGATGCACTGTTCCAGGAAATAGCTGTTAAATTAATATGCTGGATTTTTAAAGGAATATGGATATGTTTTTTGTTCCAATTGAATAGAATTTTTCTCGTTGGTTGTGTTCCTTCATTTACAATACGAACTCTGTTCCTCCGTTGTTGCTCAGAAAGATCCTACTTTCGAATGTCAGTCATCTGGGTAGAGTTTTGTATTTCATTTGGTTTTTGCTTTTTGCATTTGTTTTTGCTGTTGGCTTGGAAGTTCAGAACATCTTTTTTAGGATGGTTGTTCACCTTGATTTATCTATCTGCTTCCGCATGCTTTTTTAAAAGACGTATAAGCTTGATAACTGGACACCTTGCTGGACACCTGACTGGACACCTTGCTATAACGCAGACGCAACTATAGGTGTTGTTGTTGTTCGGTCGATTTGGAGTTTCTTTATGATCACTGTTACTACAATCACTGAGAAGAGTGTTTTTCGTGAGAACCAGCAGTCTGCTAAACTTGCTTTTCCCAGTTAGCGAGACTGAAGCTAAAATTTCAAGCCGCCAACAAAACAAACTGGCCACTGGTGTTGTTCTGGGATGTCAATTGACAAGCGATGATAGTTCCGGAATTCCTGTGTAAGATTTTTCTGCTACTTATGGAAATATGACCATGTAAGTGACGACAGGGTTACCTTGGGATGTCGGATACAATGTGCTGCTCTCATTTTTAAAGGTCTTGGATCAAAACAGCTAAGCTACCATTTTGAGCACCTCTTCAGTGGTGGGGTGCCCATGGCCATGACACATGCAAAAAGGGAAGCCTTGTTTGTTATCCCTTGTCATAATCATGAAACTTCACTGTTCCGAGGGTTCCTTTTCCCATTTGGCCCCAACCACATGGAACTAATTCGAAGCTCTTCAAATGTTTCGGAATTCAAGAAGAAAATAATTCTGGATTTTTATTTGTCCCAGTCAGACACACCATTGTAAAATGTTCGTCTATCTTGCCTTTTCCTTGATAAAATTTTGACAATTTATTGCTTTGCTGGTTGAGTGCAAGAAAATTAAAAATTGGCCGGCAGGCTGGTGCCTGTAATTTAATAAAGTATAGGAATTGGAACAAAAAAAAAGTTTTGGCAAAAAGAACCCACACCTGGACCTTTGTGGAAAATTAATTGGGGTAAATTCAACGGAGGCATAAAATCTTTTTGATGAAAGTTTCATAAATTAACCTGGGGAATTTTCTTAATTTTGGGGCCAAACCCTTCCCAACGATGGAATTATTTAATCTGGAAATTCCCAGTTTTCAAAAAACATAAATTTAAATTGGATTTTGGAAATTTGAATGCCAGAGCTTAAAAGTGTTTCCAATTCTGGAACTGTGTGAAGGAAGCCAATAAAGGGAAATGTGACTTTGGGAAAAAGTGAACATTAAATTAGTTTTTGGTTGGCAAAATGCGTCAATTTAAAGAATTTTTAATTCAAGCCGAAGAAAGTGGTGACACAGGAGAAAAAAGCAATAAACATTAAATTAGTTTCCTTTTGTTGGCAAGATGCATGGCTTATACCAAAATGTGATCTTCTCAAGCCCTTTGAAGAGCACGCTGCTACGAGTAACACTACAATTATTAGCAGAACTTAATTTCACATTTACGAGTGGTTTGTTGGCCGCCAAGATGACTGCAAAATATAACAAAATCACATAATGAATTACTGAAGTGGAGATATGATATTTTTATTTTGTCTTTTGAGACCCAAGATGTGAAATTCCAGTCACCTTTTTTGGTCAGACAGAATGTATGTTTTGCATGAACACGAACAGTCACACAAACAGTGATGTACCCATGAATGTTGATTTACGAGGGAAGGTCAAGTTCCGATTGCACTTGCTAAGAAAATGAAATGCTACACACTTGAATTTTGCTGCAGTGATTACTAATTATCATTGTACTCTCCTCGCAAAATTACACCTTTCTGCCATCGGTGGAAGAGCTACAGGAGTCCTTCATGTTATACTTCCTGTTGCTTTCCAGAAAGCCATTTTTCACTGCTGTTTTCAGCTCCTGAATCACTTGAAAACTTCTTTCCCTGGAGTTGCCACTTCAGGGCAGTGTTGCCAGAAAGTGTTTTTTTGTTTTTTTATTGTTTTTTTTTTTTCAAAATCAGAAAAAGTGTTTTTTTCTGTAGTTTTTTTTTGGGAAAAGTGTGTTTTTTTGTTTTTTTTCTCATTTGGAAATATCTTGGCATCACTTTTTGTGTTTTTATGTTTTTTTTTATTTTCCAATGATGAAACTGAGGAAATATCGTGGTAATAAATTGTTTGTCTGAAAATGATCAATTCAGTTTCTGCATGCAAAATTTGGAAGCTGATTTGGTGTTTCTTCCCGTGGTGGTGTCGTGCCATGTTCATTTGGTGTCGTGCCCTCCACAACAATAAACTATTTTAAAAGGAGTTTAGGATTTTTTTTTCAAGGTTGCTCATGTCTTGTCGCAAAAAAATTTTGAATGGGAGAAGGACATGGATGCTAATGGAGATGATTTTGAAATGTGGCGTGCCAAAAAAGCCCCTCCTCCCTTCAGAACCTTTGCCCCCAAGTCTCAGACGCAACCTCAGCCCCCTTTTATCCCGCTGCAGGACTTCACACCCATCGATGACGACGATGTCGTGTCAGCCCCTTAAGAACTTTTGAATCCAAGTCTGACACACATCCCCAAAAATCCAGCTAGCCTATAGCTACTTTGGTCTTCCTCTTGCTTTTTTTTCGTTTGGTGGAAGTGGCTCGCGACCAAATAATTGATTATGTGAGAGTGATCGGATTTTTGCCCTGCTCTACCAAATTCAACTGCAGAAACTCCAGACAAGAAAATGCTGTTTCAAAGTGCCCTGACGTGCCACCTGGAGACCCCTAATTTTTGAAAAACCTTTAGCTTTTGGGGGACGCTGTCCCCCAAACCCCCTGCCAGGGGCTCTGCCCCCTGGACCCCCGCTGGGGGGCATCTGCCCCCCAGACCCCCTATGCTGGGGGGCTGCCGCCCCCCAGACCCCCCGCACCCGTCACGTAATATCACCCCTCCCAGACAGTCCGCTTTTTTATGTTTTTTCTTTGGCGGATTCATGTTTTTTTTTAGAAATGTGCTCTGGCAACACTGCTTCAGGGAAGGAATAGGGGTATTATTCCAAAGGTCCCAAGTGAGGAAAATTGGGAGGATGCTGCAGAATTACAAAATTGCTGTCATTTGAAGCCTGAACAGTCTGTTGACTGGTGCTTCCCTGGGCATTGTTTTGCAGAATTGACAGTTTTTCTGACCATGGAATTGCCGCAGAAAAATTACCACAGAAAAAGCACCCCTTTTCGAAATGCAAAGTGCTTTGGAGGGGAAGGCTAAAATAAAACACGCATCAAAATGCGACAAGTTTCAATGAAATCACAAAACATTAACTAGGCAAGTGCAAGCAGAACTTGACCAGCCCTCGTACAAGTTCATTATTGCTGCAAATTTTATGATGCTTCTCTCCATAAATGAAGTTTTTGCAGGAAAAATGTTTTTATGTGACTGCGTTAATTTGTCACAAGAGCAACCACAATTCCTACAAACAAACAATGTATGTCCGCATTAATGGGTACATTATTGTTTCTGCGACTGTGCAAATTCATTTCCGTTTTTAAAATATTTCCATGATATGTCTATTTTCAGCCGAACGGTGCCCTTTCTGACTTCTACTGAATCAATCCAGTGAGTACTTGTGCCCACGGGAGTGAGCGAACTGTTGCTTCAAATGTTTCGGGTCAAATGTTTCCGTTTTTGGCCATATTTCTCGTAGTTGTTGTTGGTGCTGTAATTATGAAATGCTAATTACTGCATCATGCAGGAGAGGTTTTTCATTTTGGCTGCAATTTACATGGAGCCAAAAACAAAATATGATCTTTTTGTGTCACACCACCTGTCCAGATTAGACTATGTAACGAACATTTTCACCCAGTTTGAGTAAAGAAATCAGAATTTTTGAGAGGGGATACACTTGGAAAGTAGTTTTTGAAAAAGAAGATTTTGGTTTATAGACCTATTTTAGAGACTGAACTCGATTCTTTCACAACTTTTATACCATTCTCTCCATCTTTATTGTTTTTTGAGCAGCATTGCTTTTTCCTGGGCCTTTCCACCAATTTTTAACTCCTAGCGTTGATTAGTTTTTTTTTTTTTTTTTTGAGTAACTTTTTACCCTAGTACTTACTGGTTACGTAAAAAGTGTGAAAAGCCTGCTTAGAAACTGGAATATTTTTTTTCTTATGAAGTTATGACAAAACAAAGGCCCAAATTGAAATTCCTGCATTGTCTGCTAGATTTCCATGAAATTTTGAGTAAACATGACGCAAAGTATGACTATTTTTATTTAGCATGCAGCAAATGGGAGATCTCACTTCAAAAAGTTTTGCCAATTTGTGCTGCTAATTTACCTGCTGCTAGAAAACTATGAGAGATAGGGAAGGCTAAAATTTTGCACTGAACATACTCTTATGATGCTTAACGGTACCTGAAGCCTTCAGCTAAATCGGATAAGAAACGAAAAAAAAGTTTTTTCTTTGTAAGGGTACCTCCCCACGGATTATGTTTCTGTCCAGTAGTCTTTTCATAAAATTGATACAGTTCTCCATGTTTGCCTTTTCAGCTTTTATGGAGATTTGTTGCCTGCTCACTCTTTAAACTTCAAAAAATGCTGCTCCTTTCCTCATAAATGGATCGAGCCATTCCACTCCATTTAAAATTTTGCACAATTTTATGCACAATTGCTAACTTTTTTAGTGTAGTGAATCAATTCTCATGAACACCATTTGTCTTGAAGGGGGCCAAGTCCAGTCTGTGTTCTGAGCTTTGTCCAAAAAAAAATGATTTTTTCTGAACAACATGGACTGAATGTCTTGAATAACCAAAGGCGTGTTGGTATGTTTTCAGCCACGCAAGTTTGCAGTGAATCCAGCTTTTGATCTGTGTGTTTCAGCCCAAGTTTAATATTGTTCCACTATGGTTGGTTTGCTGACACTACCTACAGGTCATCATGTACCAATTCCTCTAATTCAATGTTCTAATGAGCACCACAGCTAAACTGCTTGAGCTAGGGCTGCCAAATTTTGCACAGATCTCTCTTTTGTGACTCATCAGGACTTGTCCCCCCACCGCTGAAGGGGTTCAGGATAGAGGCGTTGCCTTATCATTGGTATACTGTGCCATTGACTTTGCTTTCGCTTGACATTTATAATCGGAATTGTTCCGCGCTGATGCTGTCGACCATAATCTCGGAATATTTTTCTTGTTGATTTGTTTGTTCCTTTCGATAATTTATTTGTTCCTGCTTTGTAAATCTAAACCTTCGTAATTATTTGTGAACGACTATGGAACTGATGTATTTGTGAATAAACGGATCGTCAAAACGGATTCCAAATCTTTTTTTCTGTTTGAAGTACCTCGGTAGAGGTGAGCACTTGGTGGTCGACTGCTGTTGGGAACGTCTTTGGAGCAAATTGGCAACTGTGTAAAATGTGACCCCTATCAGTTCTTCCCATTCAACTGCTGTGGCATCCTAAATCCTAAATGACAACTTGGAAAACTTGACATAACAGAATAACCCTGGCCGGGCAGTTTCAATGATTTACTAACTCCACAACACTGAAACGTTTGAATCATTTGGTTGAGTGAGACACAACCGTCAAGTGTTGTTGTGGTGCAGGCAGATGAAATCGTCGGAGATACCCGGAAAACAGGAATGCAAAATGTGACTCGTGTTCCAACGAAACAGTAACAGATCTGATCATGATGGAGCAATCACATTTGAGCCACTCGCTCAGAAGCAGAGTCGGAAATTTCAATTAAAGTTTTGGGGGTAAGAAAAAACGACCGTAAAAGTTGACAAAACCTTTAAGCAGAGGGCAAGGTCATATTGTCTTCTGAGCGTATCCAGTCAACATTGATTTCGAGGAATATTCAGCTATGTGATGCAAGTACCTGTGTTCATCAAGCAGAAAAAAGCTGCTGACATGTCTGTCAGCAGCAAATTTTAAACGTTTGTCCTTCTGCAGGGACCATAAATTTTCATCTTCTGGTAAAGTTCCCCCTGACAACGGAATAAAAGGAATACCCACGCATGAAAAGGAGCTCTCAGATCTGTTATCCCCACAATGATAGGTACAAGTGTTTACCTACACGAGGGTTTTTTGCACGCACCACTCGTCAATTAGCTTTTCTTAAAAAAATAATAAAATAACGAATGTTTGGTGCCTACGGGAACAGAGCAGTGGAATGATGATCTGATGAAAAACAAAGTGACAGCTAATGTGTTCTATCTGATGGTGCCATGCCCTCGTATAATATTCTTTCTTTCTTTTTGTGCAGCCTTAACAATATCCCTCAGTGCCCTGTGACCTGGAGGGAAAAGTCCCACATGAAAATGACAAAAATGTTCTCTATTTCTGCATTTTGTCATCATGCCTCCTGGTTGAAATTGCATCTGTTACGTGGCATTGTTTGTATTTTTGGTTTTATTTGGCTCAACTACAGAAGATCCGCATAACTATTCAATTTGTATGCAGAAGCAGGCATGCCAGGTGCCCCCGTCCATCAGTGCAGATTCAACAGCAGAGATCAATCATTTGAGTATATCCGTAAGCACCACAATTTCGGACAGCAGGAATCTGTTGCCTAATTCTGGGAAGCGCAAGAAAACGTTTACTTCAACTTATGCAAAAATTTCAAAATTGGAGGTCCAGAAATAGTGAGGTTTATTTTATGCTGATCACTCGGATCATCCACAACGATTATATTTCGGCAAACACACCACCCGAAATTGTGAATAGACAACAAACAGAAAACACGAAGATAGCTGTTAACAGTGGATATCCTCTTTCACTGAATAACTGACGAGCCCTTCACACTTTTGGCAACATTGATCTTACACCTGGAACAGCCGTTGTTCAATTCTTGCTTGCTCAAAAAATCGTTACACAAAGCATTGCCGAAAGTTCATGTAGGTATTTGAAATTCCCCACCCCTCACTTGTATCCCTTGATCATCATTTGCACCAGTTTAATCAGCACATGAATTCCAGTGTTACCTCCCTGACTGTTTCACAAGAAAATCAGCACTTTTTGTGTGGTGTCA